>SKCR01040182.1:0-66931 GCA_019454045.1 Zanthoxylum bungeanum
AGTAATGCCTTGCTCACATAGTAGACTGGGAGTTGTATCTCATTCTCTTCTCTGATCAAGACGGCTGTAGGCATTGCATTTTTGCATGTGAACACAGGATCTGGGGCGAGGCATGCTGTTCCAGGCTCGGGGGCCTAGTTGGGAGTACGTAGTAGCCACGGGGGACTAAACCGGAGAATAAGGGAGTCGCCACCCGGTGTGAACCGGGACAAAGATTTAAGGCCGCACTCACCCCTCGCAAGGGAAGACCTCAAACCATTGGGTTCGGAATGGTCCCTTACTTATGCCACTTGTAATGTAAAGATTTATACAATAATCCAACCAAGCCTATGACATATATTTCCAAATGTACCACCATCCTAAGTTCACATGCTTAAAAGTAAAGTTTACATCTAACATGCATGAAATCAAGTCCTATTGCTGAGTTCACATGCTTAAAGGTAGGCTTTTGCAACAACAAGCACATAACATCACAAGAATTCAATCATTTATGTAAACATAAACACAAATAGTCATGGTAATATTTGCATGTAATATAAAGGAAATCAAAATGACGACAAATAATGTTATAGGCGCACTATGTAAAGAAGCATATAAAATATGGTCAAAATAACCGCATGATAAACAAAATCAATACAAACACATAACTTGAGAAGATGAAGAAAGAAAGTATGCCAAAGATGAACTATCAAAGATGCAATTTTACATTAAAGATGAACATGCCATAATAATGCCAAAGAATGCAACTACCATGAGTGAAAGAAAGGGATACCGAGAAGAAGAGAAATGCAACATGCGTCTATATCCATATAATTACTACCAATTTTCCATTAAGCATGTTATATGTGATACAAGATTATGCAATGAGATGTTATATAGATGAATGATATGAAAAAGAAAGCATGACCAACATTGCGCAACAAAAAAAAGAATAAGATGCATGGTTAAAATGACATTTTGCAAAAAATGATTAATCGCATAATAAACAACGCGGCAAAACACCGTGGCAAAGGTAACCTTATGGCGTTTTTCCTCGAATGGAGGACCTTAAAACCACCCTGGTTAAGCCCATGCGCACATATCACATAATGAAGTGAGATACATAAAAATGCATAAAAAGGATTTTGTAAAACATCGATAAATCGCGTAATAAATAGCGCGGCAAAACATCATGGCAAAGGTAGCCTTATGGCGTTTTCCCTTGAATGTAGGACCTTAAAACCACCCTAGTTAAGCCCATGCGCACATATCACATAATAAGATGCAATAAATAAAGATGCATAAAAAGGATTTTGTAAAACAGCGATAATCGCGTAATAAATAGCGCGGCAAAACATCATGGCAAAGGTAGCCTTATGGCGTTTTCCCTCGAATGGAGGACCTTAAAACCACCCTAGTTAAGCCCATGTGCACATATCATATAATAAGATGCAATAAATAAAGATGCATAAAAAGGATTTTGTAAAACAGCGATAAATCGCGTAATAAATAGCGCGGCAAAACATCATGGCAAAGGTAGCCTTATGGCATTTTCCCTCGAATGGAGGACCTTAAAACCACCCTAGTTAAGCCCATGCGCACATATCACATAATAAAGTGCGATAAATAAAGATGCATAAAAAGGATTTTGTAAGAAACAGCGATTAATCGCGTAATAAATAGCGCGGCAAAACATCATGGCAAAGGTAGCCTTATGGCGTTTTCCCTCGAATGGAGGACCTTAAAACCACCCTAGTTAAGCCCATGCGCACATATTACATAATGCATAAAAAATGAAATAAACAAACAAAAGATATCGGATATCGTATACCGGACTGAACACATCTCTCATCCAATCAAGTATACATCATCCGGCGCGGCGAAGCATCGTGGTAAAGGATTTTAACCCCTTTAAGGGGACCTTTCATCGCACTTACTAAGCTCATGCGCATCATCTCCATATGACATAAATAAATGATATGCGGAAATTAAAAGACAGAAAAATTAAACGGCAAATAATTAAATGAACAAGATAACATAAAATCAATAAGTGCAGTTTGCTCAAGTGGTACGTGGAATTGTGGCCCAAGTACAGACCGCACTACCGTCCATTCGGATTCGGCTACGGAATTTACGTCTGGGTTTCCATCCTATATACCACAAGAGACAACACTTCCATTCATCCAAAATCCACAACAAACATCATATACACAACAAATGCCACAAATACAGAAAATATAATCAAAGTAAATGACCAGAAATTAAATAGAAATAAGTGTGAAAAATACCCTCAGGTCTAACCTTTTTAGTTGTCCTCGGACTTGCGTTTCGCGGAGATCGGAAGGGATGAAAGCTCCTTACTTTTCCGGTTCACTAGCTTCGCGTTTTGGCTCGCTGTTCCACTGTTTTTCCCACTGTTTTGGCGTCGTTTTGCTGCTGTTTTTGACGTGTCTTCTGCTCACTGTTTCAGGTCCTGTTCTTCTGTTTCGGCTTCGTTTTGCTGCTGTTTTTGACGTGTCTTCTGCTCACTGTTTCAGGTCATGTTCTTCTGTTTTAGTGGACTGCTATGCGTGTTTTTTTAAGGTTTTAAGTGCAGTTTTTTTGTGATTTTTTAAGGATTAAAAGTGCAGTTTTTGTTCACTGTTTTTAAGGATTTTAGGGACTGTTTTAAGAGGATTTGGGCTGCTATTTTGGGGTGCAAAACAGTGCAGTTCAGGCGTGTAAAACAATGCAGTTTGGGCGTGAATGGGGCTGCTGTTTAGGCGTGAATGTGGCTTCTGTTTTGGTGGTTATTTTTGGTGGTGTATAGGCGTTTATGGGGCTGGTTTTGAGTGTTTATTAGGGGGTGTTTCAGTGGTTGTAAGGGCTGTATGGGGGGATGTGTTCTTGGTGAAGGAGGGGAGTGTTTTGATTCGGCTAAGGAGGGTTATTGCTTGTGGTGGTCTCGACTTTGAAGGATTTTGGTGTTCTGGATTCGGCTAATGGTGAGTTTGGTTTGTTTTGGATTCGGCTATGGTGGTTGTTGGTGCTTTGGATTCGGCTATGGAGGATAGTTGCTTGTGGTGGATTCGGTTATGGTGGAGGATTAAGGCTCTTGTTGTCTCGGCTATGGAGGAGATGGTTAGGGCTCTTTGTTCTCTTTTTGTGTACATGTGAAGTGTTTTTGATGTCTTGGGCGTGTATTAGAGAGAGTGGAGAGATGGTGTGGCTAGGTTAGTGCATGTTTATATAGAAGAGAGCTAGGGTTTGCCCTTGTCTCACAAGGAAGAGATCTAGTTTCCAAATTAGGAGTCCTAAGAATGGTATACACAAGATTGATGGGGGACAAAATATTTTAAATTAGGAAGTCAACTATTTTAAATTGGTAGATGTCTTATTAGATTAGGAAGTCAAATATTTGATTGGTTTTAATTGGTTAGGATTGATTTTAATTAGGCATATCTTCTTAATAATTTTAGTATATGATATATTCAAATTATTTAAATTAGGCATGATTTTAGTTTAAGTTTGGTAAATGTTTTATTTAATTATTTAATTAATTATATTAATATCTTATTTAGTTAATGTTTTAATTAATATTTATTTATTTAATTTGGGGGTATTTTAAGGGTGATGGGCGTGTGGGCCTTGGTGGGTGGGAGTGGGCTTGGCTAGGTGCATGTTAATTTAGTTAAGTGTTTGGGCTAAGTTTGTGTGGGCTAGGTGGGGTGTGAAGGCTAAGTTCATGTGGACTAGGTGCGCGTGGGCCGGGTTTAGGTGTCTCGGGCGGGCATAAATTTTAAAACAGAAAACAAGCGAGTTACTTGAAGCCAAACTAGTGAACTTAATCCGTCAATGAGTCAATTCTTGACTCTTCCCTTCCGATGTCCGTTTCCCGCGGTTTCCGTAACTTAAAAGGTAGTTGTCTCCAAATAAGACTCCTCATCGGGTTTCACATGCAAAAATGCAATGCCTACAGTCGCCCCCACTTTGATGGGGCTTGTGCAGTGTGTGACAGTGATAGTCCTATCAAAGTCTATGCAATGCATTTTTTTACTTACCTGGCTAGCTAGCTGTCTCGAGCTGAACTGATACTGCAGTGGACCTCGATCCTGAGACGCATCTCGATACTGCTGATGATGTGGGCCTCGCCCGTAAAATGATGTGATGTGGAGCTTCGCTCCTCAGCCGATATGGGCTTCGCCCCCAAGCTGACGTGATGTGATGTGGAGCCTCGCTCCCCAGCCGATATGGGCCTCGCCCCCAAGCTGGTACAATGTGGAGCCTCGCTCCTCAGCCGATATGGGCTTCGCCCCCAAGCTGATATAATGTGATGTGGAGCCTCGCTCCCCAGCCGATATGGGCCTCGCCCCCAAGCTGGTACAATATGGAGCCTCGCTCCTCAGCCGATATGGGCTTCGCCCCCAAGCTGATATAATGTGATGTGGAGCCTTGCTCCTCAGCCGATATGGGCCTCGCCCCCAAGCTGATATGTGTGACGTGGACTTCGCCCTCCGAGACCCATACCCGGAACTTAACTTCATTGGGACCTCAATCTTCAGATTACTGCCCAGATCAAATACTGTGCTTTTACTATCTCTGATTGGCTTACTGCTCGCTCTTTTCCATCTTCAACACATGTTTACACAAAACAGAACAAACACAAAAATATGCAATATAGGTTACGTGTATGCATGTATGCATGAGTTTTCTTATTCCGTTGGGTTAGGTCTTCCACTGGCGACCAAGTCTTCTCAAGCAAAGTACAGCTTCAACCTGTCAACATTGATTGGTTCTGTGAATTCATTTCCCTCGAGGTCTGACAACTTCACTGCTTCATTTCCCATGACTTTCTGAACGATGTAAGGTCATTCCCAGTTCGGCCTGAATTTCCCTCTCGGATCTGTCGTTGACGGCCTCGACTGCTTAAGTACCAAATCCTTCTTTCTGATCTTTGTGGGACGTACTTTCTTGTTGAAGGCCCGGGCCAGTCTCTTCTGATATAACTGCATGTGATGTAAGGCTCTTATCCTTTTCTCGTCCAAAAGTGCTAACTGATCAAATCTCTGTGCGGCCCATTCTGACTCAGGTAACTCTGTCTCTGCTAATACCCTTATAGACTGTATTTCCATTTCCACCGGTAGTACCGCTTCCATCCCGTACACTAAAGAGTAAGGTGTTGCACCCGTTGCTGTTCTGACTGACGTTCTGTACCCCCACAAGGCATACGGTAGTCTCTCAGCCCAATCCATGCAGTTCTCTGTCATCTTAGCCAGAATTGTCTTTACAGTCTTGTTGGCTGCCTCAAATGCCCCATTCGCTTGTGGCCTGTAAGACGATGACTTATGATGGCCTATCCCGTACCTTTGTAGAATTGCCTTTGTCTCTCCTTGAAACTGTACCCCATTGTCTGTGACCACGTGGTGCGGCATACCATACCGACAAATGAGGTTCCGTGCTATGAATTTGGCCATCTGTTTTGCTGTAACGTTCCGGAACGACTCAGTTTCTACCCACTTTGAGAAGTAATCCACTGCTACTACTATGAAGCGATGCCCATTAGATGCATTCGGTCGAATTTCCCCGATCATGTCAATCCCCCATGCTGAGAACGGCCATGGCTCTGACAGCCCGTGCAACTCTGTATGTGGCAGATGACTCAGATTGCCATGTATCTGACAGTCGTGACAGTGCTTTACCATCCTTGCGCAGTCTGTCTCCATAGTCGACCAATAAAACCCCTTGTCTCACTATCTTGCGGGATAAGTTCAACCCATTCATGTGCGGACCACATACCCCTGCATGTACCTCTTCCATCACTTTCTGAGCTTCTTCTTTTCTCAAACATTTCAACTGAATGCCGTTTGCTTGCCTTTTGTACAGTTCTCCTTTCAAGATCACATATTGAGAGGCCAATTTCTGAATGGCCAATCTGTCTTTTCTGCCTGCCCCTTTTGGGAATTCCCCGTGCTCTAGATACCTCTGAATGTCATGGTACCAAGGCTTACCGTCGTCAATTTCCACTTCCAGAACTTTCTCTGTCTCATAAATCGGCATGTTTGCTGTGGTCAATACCAATGGTCTCATCAGTAACTTCTCTGGATTTTCCCAAGTAGCTGCAAGTATGGCTAGTGCATCTGCCATCTGATTCTCTTCTCGCGGCAAGTGCTGAAACTTACAATTGGGGATGGCCTGGGCCAACTCTCTGAGGTGGAAAAGATAGGGCTTCAATCGTTCCTCTTTCAATTCCCATTCTCCTTGCAACTGACGGATTACCAGCATCGAATCTCCGTAGACCTCAACACTTTCGGCTTTCAAGGCTATCAATGCAGTCAACCCAAAAGCACAGGCTTCATATTCTGCCATGTTGTTTGTTACTCTGAATGTTAACCTCTTGGCCATAGGCAAAGTTTCTCCCTCGGGGGTCACTATCACGATTCCAATTCCAGCTCCATTGTAATTCACTGCTCCGTCGAAATACACTTTCCATCCCTGAACTGCTATAGCACTAATTTCTTCATCTGGGAACTCAAACTTATACCGATCCCCCTCAACAGGTTGCATTGCCAGAAACTCTGCTACTGCTCGCCCTTTGATCACTTTGGAGGTAAGATATTCAATGTCAAACTCTGTCAGCAATACCAACCATCTGCCTAACTTTCCCACTAGCGAAGGCACCGAATGAAGATATTTCAGAGGATTCTCCTTTGCCACTACCTGGATCTTGTATGACTGGAAGTAATGACGCAACTTTCTGGAAGCTCATACCACTGCAAGACAGATCTTCTCAACCTCCTGATATCGAGCCTCATACGGGAGCATCTTCTTACTCAGATAGTAAACGGCATGTTCTACCCCTGTCTCATCTGCCTGTACCATCATCGCCCCCAGTGCTTCTGATTCTATAGCCAAATACAATATCAAAGGTCTGCCCGGTCTCGGAGGTTTCAATACAGGTGGTTTTACCAAGTACTCTCTGATTCTGTCGAAGGCTGTCTGACACTGTTCATTCCATTTTACTGGCTGGTCTTTTCTCAACAGCTTAAAGATAGGCCCACACGCCCATCACCCTTAAAATACCCCCAAATTAAATAAATAAATATTAATTAAAACATTAACTAAATAAGATATTAATATAATTAATTAAATAATTAAATAAAACATTTACCAAACTTAAACTAAAATCATGCCTAATTTAAATAATTGAATATATCATATACTAAAATTAAAAAGAAGATATGCCTAATTAAAATCAATCCTAACCAATTAAAACCAATCAAATATTTGACTTCCTAATCTAATAAGACATCTACCAATTTAAAATAGTTGACTTCCTAATTTAAAATATTTTGTACCCGTGAATTTAGAAGCATGATACTCTTGGAAATAAGTGCTACTTAAGCCTGATTAAATTATTACATAAATCCTGTCATTACAAGTGGCATAAGTAAGGGACCATTCCGAACCCAATGGTTTGAGGTCTTCCCTTGCGAGGGGTGAGTGCGGCCTTAAATCTCATTTTCCCGGTTCACACCGGGTGGCGACTCCATTATTCTCCGGTTTAGTCCCCCGTGGCTACTCCGTACTCCCGACCGGGCCGCGAGCCCGGGACAGCATGCGTCGCCCAGTTCATGTGTTCCCACAGTCTGGCGACTCCACTAGGATATAAAGAATCGGCCCCGAAATCATGTCTTGTGATGTGTATAATTTGTGCATTAGTTGACCGTTTCTATAGTGGGTTGAGGGAGTTCAATAAAAGGCATTGTCATAAACCCGCATGAGAACCATAGTTGTATATCCTATAGAAGTTGCCCCTTTATGCTTTTGATAACCACATGCATATTATATCTCATATATCGCATGCATTTCATGCATACACGCATCATGTTAACCCCGTGTCTTAAAAGCCATCATAGATATCTGTTGGGTTAGAGAAGAAAAAAAAAGGGTTTGTCAAGAAGAGTTTAGCAAACATGGATATCATGAAAAGGAAACCGAGGAACAAAGAACCTTACGGCAAGGATAGAAAGACCATTGGGGGGCCTTCAAAAAAAAAAAGAGAGAAAAAAAAGGAAAAAAAAAGAGAAAAAAAAAAGGAAGAAAAAAAAAAGAGAGAAAAGAAAAAGAAAAAGAAAAGAAAAAAAAAAGAGAAAAAAAAGAGAGAAAAAGAAAAAGAAAAAAAAAGGTAGTTTAGTCCTTAATAGTTAGACGTAAGTCCGATGATGAAATTGTTTATTTTAGGGTGAAATCTTAGAAACGATAAACTCTTGATGTGCTTTTATCTGATGCTTTGAGTAATTGATCTATGTTACACTCGTGAGCACTTGATTATGGTTCTTAGCAGTGAAGACCTGAGTAGTTGGCAAAGTGACTAGTCGAAGAAATTGTAGGTCGGTGAATGACAGTTTGCTTAGATGTCTATCTTGATTTGCCTATGTTATGATGTGTGGTATGGTTGAAAATGAAAGAAAAGTCTCTAAAGAAAAAAAAATCAAACCACCTATAACCGATAAGCATGAAGCTACCCATGGGCGAGTATTAGGACCACCATGAGGAGAAATACTACCTTAAAGGGTAGGTGTGTTGAAAAAAAAGAAAAAAAAAGAAGAAAAAAAAGAAGAGAAAAAAATGAAGTTCAAAATGAAAAGAAAAAATGAGAGACAAAGGAAAAGAGAGATAAAGCCATACTACATTGAGCATGGAAAAGCAATTGCGGAATATAATTGAGACATCTAGGTTGGTTTGACCCATCGATCCCGATTTTTGAAACGAAATCATCGAGTTAGCTTACCTAAGGATTAAGCTGTGAAAGAACCTTTGCACACACACACTTTGAGTCTGGCATAGATCATTTATTCAAAGACTTGGATTTGAGTTGCATCGAATGTTTTGAAGGTTCTCTGGTTTCATTACTGAGCATTCTTTGAGGACAATGATATGTATAACTATTGGGACTATTTCGTAACATGTGATATAGCATATTGATATGGAAGGCCCCACCATATGGTTCATCTTGACCAAGTGCAAACAGCAGAGAGCAGAAAGCTAAACCAAGACTGGGGCGACTAGTCTACCACCTCGCGAATCCAGGACATAACAAGATATTGAGTCATGAGACAAGAAAGAAGACTGAGCAATCACCAGAAGAGAATCGACAGAAAGAAACTGTAAGCATGCCCAAAAGACGATCAAAGACTTTTGTAGGTGAAAAGCACCGAGAAGCACAAGGAAGACCTAACCCATCGGAATAGGAAATACATTCATGCATACATGCATACATGTTATATACATGTAATTTTTGTCTTGTTTTTATTCACAGGTTTCAAAGAAGAAAAGAGAAAGCGGCAAAGGCAAGCCATCAGAAACAGCAACAATACAGTTTCAAGAATGAATCATTATCATTTTCAGGAATGAATCAGTATCAGTTTCAGAAATGAATCAGTGTCAGTTTCGGGGATGAGTCCTAGGGTCGAGGCCCACATCAGCATTAGTATCAGTTTTGGGGATGAGTCCCAAGGTCGAGGCCCACATCAGCAGAATCTGGGAATGAATCCTAGGATTGAGGCCCACAGCAGCAAAGTTTTGGAATGAATCCTAGGGTCGAGGCCCATATTATCAGAGTTTCGGGAATGAATCCTAAGGATGTAGCCGACTTCACCAGCAGTTTTGTGGATAAGTCCCACATCATTATTAGCATCAGTTTGCCGAGTATGGCACTCCGGGTATGGAGATACATCATCGGTTCTGCCTGGCCTGGTATGGCACTCCAGGTATGGAGATACAACATCAGTTCCGCTGGGTATGGCGCTCCGGGTATGGAGATACATCATCGATTTTGCCGGGTATGGCACTCTGGGGGCGAGGCCTACGTCATCATCAGTATCGGTTCCGCTGGGTATGGCGCTCGGGTATGGAGATACATCATCGATTTTGCCGGGTATGGCACTCTGGGGGCAAGGCCCACATCATCATCAGTATCAATTTTACCGGGTATGACACTCCGGGTATGGAGACATCGGATCAGTTTAGCCAGGTACGGCACTCCGGGTATGGAGACATCAGAATCAGTCTTGCCGGGTATGGCACTCTGGGGGCGAGACCCGCATTAGCATCAGAATCGGTCTTGCCGGGTATGGCACTCTGAGGGCGAGGCCCATATCAGTATCAACATAGGGGCGAGGCCTATATCAGTATCAGTTTGAGGGCGATGCCCATATCAGTATCAGTCTGGGGCGAGGCCCGCGTCAGTATCATTATCAGAGTTTCGGGAATGAATCCTAAGGATTTAGCCGACTTCACCAGCAGTTTTATGGATGAGTCCCACATCATTATTAGCATCAGTTTGCCGAGTATGGCACTCCGGGTATGGAGATACATCATCGGTTCTGCCTGGTATGGCACTCCAGGTATGGAGATACAACATCAGTTCCGCTGGGTATGGCGCTCCGGGTATGGAGATACATCATCGATTTTGCCGGGTATGGCACTCTGGGGGCGAGGCCTACGTCATCATCAGTATCGGTTCCGCTGGGTATGGCGCTCCGGGTATGGAGATACATCATCGATTTTGCCGGGTATGGCACTCTGGGGGCAAGGCCCACATCATCATCAGTATCAATTTTACCGGGTATGACACTCCGGGTATGGAGACATCGGATCAGTTTAGCCAGGTACGGCACTCCGGGTATGGAGACATCAGAATCAGTCTTGCCGGGTTTGGCACTCTGGGGGCGAGACCCGCATTAGCATCAGAATCGGTCTTGCGGGTATGGCACTCTGAGGGCGAGGCCCATATCAGTATCAACATAGGGGCGAGGCCTATATCAGTATCAGTTTGAGGGCGAGGCCCATATCAGTATCAGTCTGGGGCGAGGCCCGCGTCAGTATCAGTTAAGGGCGAGGCCACATCAGTAGTATTAGTTTGGGGCGAGGCCCCCATCAGTACAAGTCAGGGGCATCATGATGTGGATTCATACTACAGGAATCACCGTCGTCTGGAAACTCCATGATCAGGTTGGTAAACATCCTCTCAATGGACATTGTAGAGTGAAGAATGTTCGTCATGACTGCCCTGGTATGTCGTTTGGCTGCTGAGTAGGAAACCCCACTGATCTTTGATCCCCCTGAAATGAAATTCACTGTGTTGTCGATTGGTGGAGGCGGTATTGGAGCCTCTCCTTGGCCATCCCTTTCGTCTCTTCGGGCTAAAGTAGCTTTTCCTTTCTCTGTAAGTAAATCCCTCAGAAATCCTTTGTTCAGTAGTTCAGAACCTCTAACCTCAAAGCTACATATTCTGCTGTCGTATGGCCGTAGTCCCGATGGAATTCGCACCATTTACCGGTGTCCTTCTTCTTGGAACTTTCTCTGTTACGTGGGGGCCATCTCACCTCACTCCCCATCTTCTTAAGGACCGAAACCAATTCCCCTGGGGAAATAGAAAAATTATAGTCTGGTAGCCTCGGTTTGTCTACTGGAGCTCTCTCCTGGGCTCTGTATGGTAGAGGTCGTCGTTCAAAATCTCTACGTAGGGGTCGATGCTATTTTCTTTAATGATTCCTCTTGTCCGAAAGATGGCTAGGTATCATCTTTGTGAATTCTTTATGTCGTTTGGAAGCAAGGTGAATTCTTTCATTTTGTAAGTTGGAAGAATTATCTTTCCTTTTATTCCTCTTATCTTCTTCTCACCTGATTTCTATTTGGGTTCGTGCCATGGCTTGGTCCATTGTGTAGCATCGGAATTTGGTCAATTTTTTGTAGAGTCCACTCTCAGAGAGTAACCCGTTTCTGAAAGCTTCCACAACTGTTAGCTGATGAAGATCTGGAATAGTCATCATTTCCTTGTTGAAACGAGCCACGTAGCTTCGCAAGGATTCCCCCTTCGTTGTTGGATAGTGTTGAGGTCGTCAATAGTTTTCTCAAGCTTGCAAGAGCTTGCGAAATGTTCCACGAATTTATCTGCTAGTTGTTGATACGATTCAATGGATCTGTATGGAAGATTGATGAACTAGGTAAGGGCTGGACCTGCTAAAGTTTCCCCAAATCATCTGCACATATCAGCCTCCCATTGGTGAGGGGCCAGACCAGTCGACATCATTTTGTATTTGTAGTGGATAACATTGTCATCTGGGTCAGTGGATCCATCATACAATTTCATATCCGGTGGGCTGAACTTCCGTGGCAGCTACAGATCTGATGGTCTCCAAGAGTGGAGTGTTAGAAACGGTTACTGCTCTGCTTTTTCTTATTGGCAGTTTCACTCTTGGTAGGCTGGACATAACTGCCTTTTTAAACTCCATCATTTCTCTCCTCATGGTGGACGCAACCTGTTGTGCTTGGTCGATTGGGGAAATTGGTAGGTTCCTCTGGCCGCTACCATTTGAAGGATTGTCATCTGCCACTTCGTTGAATGCTCCCAATAGATTAGATGGAGTGGCATGGTTGTTGGGTTGATCTGGGGTATTATGATGTTGAGATGTGGATGAGATTAACTCCAGCTACTTTTGAAGGTTTATGTTGGAGTTTCGCATGGTTTGGTTTTCCTCTTCCAAAGCTTGCAATCTATCCTGGAGCATGGCTAGTTGTGATGCTACAGGATCCGGTGTTTGTTCATTGCTAGAAGCCATGAATGATTGTGCTTTTGATAGTTGTAGGATGAGAGATCTTCGTCTGCTATGAATCGCTAAGGCCCCACGGTGGGCGCCAAATAGTAGACGCTGGATTTCAGCCGAGGTCCACAATCAGAATTTGTAGGTTGGGGGCACTAGCGATCCTGCAAAGCAAAGGTAGAGTGAGCGGGAGCAGACTGCCCATCGGTGTGGTGGGTGCCGGGGGCACTCCGACGCTCAAGTCAGTAGTGTGAAATGAGCAGTGAATAAGTAAAAATATGAAAGTAAGGTTTGCTATTACCTTAACCTTCTTTGGGTGGCCGTGAGGGCGGAGGATAATGTTTAGGAAATATGAAGCTCTGAGAGTTTATATCAGAGAATTAAGGCTTGTATGAGAATGGAGAAGCTTGAATCACTTACACCCCGAATTATGCTTCTATTTATAGGTGGAGAGATATGATTTATTTGGTTTAGCACATGGGAACGGGTCCCCATAACATGCTTAAAACGTAAACTTTCGATGATCATGAATCTCTGCATGTGGATGATACGAATCATGGTTGGGAAAAGAGGGGGAAGTAGTTGGTAATGTTGTGGTATGTCTATATTCTGTTTCTTGATTTGGCTTTGTGTGTGTAGCCTTATATGCAAATAGTATAAGGTTTTGGGTTCTATTTTGGACTTTCCAGATTAGTGTTAAACTCTCTAAGCTGGGCCTCAGTCTATGAGTTTCATTGGTACTTGGGTTCGAAGAAAAGACGGATTTGCCCCTAGCCCAATTTTGGTCCGTACAGGGAGAAATAATCATTCCAATAATTTTTGCAAATCTATCATCCAAGTTCTTTGAAATAATTTTAAATAGAGAATTAGCTAGAGCTATTTACATATATAAGTTCTATGTACTTCAAGCATATGAAATACTTTATACCATTCGATATTAAATTTGAAAAGTACGCGCATCGATTTTATGTATATGTAACAATATACTTTCATTAATTTTTAGACTTATTTGTATATATGCATAACATTGATTATATTGTTATTATTATTATTTTACATGGTGGTTTTTTATCCCGAAAAAAAAATAAGTACCGATGAAGGGTAGAATGAAGATTGTACTTAACCCAAAAGTGGATGTCAAAGGCCCAAGATCCCAGAAAGAGATGAGGTTTGACAGATAGATCCGACCTAGTGGTACATAGGAGTTCTCCCGAGAATAGGAGCATCATGAAGGATGAAACAAGTTGGGATACCGACTTGACCACATGAAGGGTGTTGATTTGGGGTTTTCAGAGAGTTTGTGGAGCCCGACCTGATGAGGTCCTTATATGGCAACCCGACCTGATTGAGAGAGCTGAATGAAGCTTTGATTAGTATCATATGTCTCGATATGCCAACCCGAGGAATGAAGATGAGATCACAGGCTAATCATTACTGAGGTCATGTGACATATGACTTACTTGAGAATGTGTGCTTCCAGAAGGTTAATGATGATAGATGGAAAGTAACAATCCACAGTGGTTGTAGGTCCTGCCAATCGCCATAGGCTGGTGCAGTGACAAGATAATGGCGTAGCAGAGCCGCCATATGCCGCCGTAGGCCGGTGCAATAATAGAGGAATTACCCTATTTGATTGGTTGGTTAATTGGTAGTCGAAGGTGGCAGCAACTGTAATGATGACCTAGTGACATTGGATGATGTCAGAGGCGGTGAAATAGTGAATTTGGAAGCCTATATAAATGGTTTGATGTCTCAGATTCAAGAGTGGGAAATGGAGTTAGCAATTTTCGCATTTCACTACTTGAAAATGATTTAGAGCTCAAGAACTAGATATAGAGAGAGAAAGATGGTCAATTACCTGACCACTTGAGAGAATTATACCGGGCTTGTGTAAGATCTGAAGTGTTTTATCACTTTGTGAGTTCATTTCCCCATTTATAGTTCTGGTCAGTTTTAACCCCCGCAGCAGTAATAAAACATCATTCTTTCTCTTGCGGATGTAAGTAGGAGCCACACTCCGCTAAACCACCTAAACTCTGTGTTTATCTTTTCTGCTTACTAAGTTTATTTCGGTTCCCTATTAACTAAAAAAATTCACTATTGAAGAAGGTTTGTTCGAATGGTTAATTTCTCATATTGCCATTGCAATGAAAAACAACAGTCAACAATCGGCGTCGTCTGTAAGGATCAGCATAAAAAACAGCCAACACAATAAGATGAGGACAAAAGACAATGATCATAAAGTTGGAGAAGCATCGATAGAAGATTGAGTGCAAAGTGACTGAGGTCATCGGGACAAAGGCCTATCCCTTGGAGCAGCTGGATGACACCCGACTCAATAAGCTATAGAATACAGAGATGCTAAGGAAGCACCACCAGAGAAAATATTTGTCATATGACAAGAAGCCTGGAAGGTGAGCTACATAGTGCAGTTGAGTGGGAGGACCTTCGTGACGATTGTAGCCTCGGGGTCTGCATAACATGATGAGGGATAATGCCTTCATGGCAATTGCCACCTCTTTTTGGGATCCATATCTCGGGGTTATCAAAGGTTTCAATGGCAATTGGGATAAGAGGTACATAGTGCGTAAGGCCCCCAGATCTCCATGGCGATTGTAGCTCATAAGGATTAGAAGGATTGGGGTCAGAAGTTCTCCTCATAGGCCTTGCCATGTTAATGACCCGAGAATAAGAGTTCTCCCTTGTGGCTTGTTTTTTTATTTTGCATGCCTTTGCAAATCATTCCCCTTGGGATTTCTATTATGGATGGCATGGGGTCGAAGTTTCTCCTTCATGGCCTTATTGTGCTTGGCTCGAGGCTGGATTCGTTTTGCTGAGGCCTTGGTATATTGAATGGCATGAGGTCTAAGTTTCTCCCTCATAGCCTTACTTGAGTGGCACAAGGAGGGAACATTCTCTGGTTGCCAAATGTTTATACTGGCTCGGGGTTGGATACGTCCCACTGAGGAACTATTATTGTGTGAATGACATAAGGAGGGAATATTCCATTGTGGCCAGGTTTATTGTATGGCTCGGGACTGGATTCATTCCGACGATGCCTTATGGCACGAGATGAACTTCAAACTGAAGAGGCGCAATGGATAGGGTGACTGAGTCATGAGTCACCGGTGGAGGTGCCTGTTGTATGGGTCTAATATAATTTTTGCATGAGAGTATGTTCAATTAAAGCTAGTTCGAGGCTATGGTTCTGAGACTGCTTTTCAGAAAAGCTATAAAGAATGGACCTGATGGGGTTGAGCATCAGCATGAGGAGGGAATCACTATCTTTTTATAAAGTTTCCGACATCAACTCGCAAACTCGTTGATACAAAGAACTAGCAGACAAATATTGATGGTGATTTTTTACCCCGGGGAAGGTTCAAGTACCGAAGATGGGTAATATAGAGATTTTACTTAGCCCAAAAGTGGATGACAAATGCCCAAGAGCCTATAAGGAGATGGGGTTTGAAAGAGAGACCCGACCTAGTGGTACATATGAGTTGTCCTGAGAACATGAGCATCGTGAAGGATGAAGCAAGTTAGGATATCAACCCGACCACATGAAGAGTGTTGATTTAGGTTTTCTAAGAGTTTGTAGGTCCATAGTGGCAACCCGACCTGGTTGAGAGAGCTGAATGAAACTTTGATTAATATCATCTGTATCAATATGCCAACTCGGGGAATGAATATGGGATCACACGCCAATCAGTACCGAGGTCATGTGACTTATGCCTTACTTGAGAAGGTGTGCTTCCATAAGGTTAATGATGACAGATGGAAAGTAGCGGTCCACAGTGGTTGTAGGCCATACCGACCGCCATAGGCCGGTATGTTGGCAAGATAGTGGCAGAGCAAAGTCGCCACATGCCGCTATAGGCCGTTGCAGTAGTAGAGGAATTAACCTATCTGATTGGCTGGATAATGGGTAGTCGGAGGTGGCAGCAACTGTAATGATCTTATGACATTGGATGACGTCAGAGGCGAAGGAATAGTGAATTTGGAAGCCTATCTAATTGGGTTGATGTCTCAGATTCAAGGGGTGGGCAATTCAGGTTATCAATTTTCGCATTTCACTACTTGAAAAAGATTTAGAGATCAAGAACTAGAGATAGATAGAGAATGATGATCAGTTACCCAACCACTTGAGAGAATCATACTGAGCTTATGTAAGACCCGAGATGTTTTATCACTTTATGAGTTTATTTCTCCATTTTTAGCTCGGGTCGGTCTTGACCCCGAGTATTAATAAAACAGTTCTCTTTCTCTCTACAATAATTTTCTTCCCATAGGAGGCCCCACACCTGGGCCTTAGTACCACCCAAGAGCGGACCCATACTAAATCCACATAATCCATATTTAATTTTACAAATTGATACAATTGGTGTGACTTGAACCATTGACTTCAAAATTGAATGTCTAGAATATTTGTCACTAGGGTATGACATGTTTCTTGTTACAATATATAAATAATATATATATATATATATATACAATGCATAAGTTATCGACCGAAACTTAAATTGGTCAGTAAAATGTCTATTTTTTTTTATAATTAATAGAAATTTGGTCGCTATTTATTATCATATTCAGTTTGTAAATGTTATGGCGCCAAATTAATCTTATGTATCATATTTCTGACCGAATATCGACTGGATATTTGGGCAGTAATATTTTGATTGGTAATTGGTCAGAAATTATTTTTTATCTTTTCCGGTCGCTATTTGATCGGTAATGAGTAAAATTTACCGACCAAAAATATTCGGTCAGTAATTTCGATCAATAATTTCATATTTTCTTATAGTGTGGCTGTTCAAACTTTTAAGAATTCTAATAGCTCGATCTCTGATGCATCAGCGTAAAAATAATATTTAAAGTAAATATTTAAAAAAAAATACAAACAACATGTACCAAGATAATACAAGTAATTAAAATATAAAACATTATTAAATTAGTAAATATTTATTTATTAATAAATTAATTAATTAATAACTTCGCTAAAATTATATTTTTCTTAGTCTTAGCGAAATTATTTTATCCTTATTGCTCTGTCAGATGCCTATAAATAGGGATGACAAATTACGGATCTGAATCTGGATATGGATCTGCATTATGTTTAATGAATCCAGATTCGTAAAAAAATATACGGATCCGGATGCCGGTATTCTTCATACGGATCTCAGAATATCTGAATCCCCATAAAAATTCAGATTTTTATTTTTTATTTTCAAATTATCTAATTTTAAATACTTAAAATTAAATAAAATAATATCTCTAACTAAACAATAGTAATTTAACATTTGAAATAACATTTACAATTCAAAATATATCAAAAATAATATAAATCTCAGTATAAAATTATATTAAAATCTTAAATAAATAATTTTTATTATATTATACCGATCTGGATATGCGGATTCCGGATTCACTTGGATCCGAATCTGGATTCGGATTCGGATCCGCACATATCTTTAAAATTCATATCGGATCGGTATGAATTGACGGATCTTTAAAATCCTCATTTTTATAAATATGGATCCATATTTTTTCGAATCTTTCTGGTCCAAATAAATTTGACATCCCTAATCTAAGGGCCTGCATTGACGTTTTCTATACAATTTATGTATTATGTTGGTTCACTTCTAGTTAGGAGTATATGGTCACCGATGTTGCCTTTAGGCTGATGTGGGGACATGCCGATCTCGTAATTCCTCCTATACTTGAATAATTTTAGGTGTGAATATGTACTCCTGCTAATTACGGGAATCACATTATACATAAATTATTTTATTTATTAGATTTCATTTTAACCTATTTTGAATCTTAGGATATCCTAAATTTATATTCGAGCTCGTATGAATATGTATTTACATCCATATATGAATGAATTTGAAAGAGATTGGGCCATTTGGATAAGACATGGGTTAACATTTTTGTCATTGGTGGGGTCTTTTTTGAATAACTTTTCAGCGACTGCTTTCATTTTCTTTGAAAATGGAGCCCTCCTATTTTATCAAATACCTCATCTAATTATTATATTATTATTTCTCCATTATTAATTTATCATCTTTCGAGATGAGTCGCTGTATCTTTACTATTACTTTTGAAAATACATATACGAGTGTAATTGTGATTGAAAATGATGATGATGAATGCATCTAGTGAATTAGTTTTTTTTTGGTCTTCTATAGTTTTTGTGCACAAGAATATACATGTAACATTGTTGAATTATGATTGATAAAATAAAAAATAATAAAAAATATTTAAATAATGTATCATTAATTAATGTAAATAATTTTTGGTACGAGTTTATCAATATCAAACCTTACCATTTTTGTTGCGGTTTTATTTTTTATTACCAAATCCATTTTAGTGGATTTAAACCTATTAACGAACTCACATATTGATACCTAATAAGTTTTTTAGGGTTTTTAAATTATAAACAATTTTTTTTAAAAAAAATCCATTTATAAATATAAATGACAAATAAATTTTTATATAAATCAAATGCATATTACCAAAATTTCCAATTTAATCATGAAAATATATAAAATACTTTAACAAAAATAATCATCCAACAAACAATAGCACCATTTACTTATCTCATTCAACAAAATCAACACCAAGAGTTATGAAAAAAAAAGAGGGGTATTATCGGTGTGATTTAGGCAAAAATGGATTTTCTATTTTTTTTTTCATATAAGTAAAATTATTAATCATGGAAATAGAATTTCATTCTCATCTCTCCATGATAACAAGAATCTTATTTCAAAATGAGAATCTCATTCCTTATTCATATTTTTATTTGGTACCCAGTAATTTCATTCTCATTTCCTAATTATTTTATGTTGGAAATTCTTCAAATCTTCAAATATATTTGTTTGGATGGAGGAGGGACATGTCCCTTGGATGGTACCCCATGGGACATGTCCTCCAATTGTGTGTAAAGTGATCCTATGCGCCAAGGGGTGCATAGGGGGGAGGGGATAACCCTTTGGAGGGTTGCACCCCAACCCTAAGGGTGCCTTTGAGGCATCCTTCCATACTTATAAAATGAAGCTTTATGTTCTTTTTAAACACACAGAAACGAAATCCGAATTTCATCCAAAAGAAAAGAGTCTCATATTGTGTCTTGAGTATGAGAGAGTTCCACCATATTCCCAGTTCAAGATCTTGTTAAGGTGTGCCCCTTGAACAAGAGGAATCCGGGTTATCCTGGGAGAACGTTAGTCACAAATCCGTAGAGCACCGAGACGGGGCTGATAAGTTCTTAAGGACATAGATTTATCTCGACTCAGGTCTAAGTTTTCATCAGGTTTTTCTTATTCTCAAGTTTTAAGGTTTTATAGGGTTTATGCATATTAGATTCAATTTTCTGGTTTGATTTCTTTGTTGCATGTTGATTTCTTGTTTAATGACACTATATGTACCACAATCTTAAGAAATTATCAACTAGTGTTGTTAAATAGTAAATCACATGCGTAGTTTAGTTAAAAAAATTCTGGAAAAAATACAGACTGTGCATGGAAAACCCGTAGGGCGTTCGAACGCCCGACGCACGCGAAGGGAAAATCTGAAAATTCGTAAGAACGTTCGAACGCGTATTCAAACGCAACTCGAACGCAAGCCTTCTGCCTAAGAACGTTCGAACTCGTCTTCAAACGCGAATCAAACGCAGACCTTCTGACTTAGTTCGTTCAAACGCGTCCTAAACGCAACTCGAATGCAAACTCTCTGGAATCATTCCGTTCGAACGCGTTCTCGAACGTTATACGAACGTGAACTCTCTGGAAACATTCCGTTCGAACGCGTTCTCGAACGCGTTACGAATGTGAACTCTCTAGAAACATTCTGTTCGAACGCGTTATCAAACGCTACATGAACGTGAACTCTTTGGAATACTTAGTTCGAACGCGTTATCAAACGCAACACGAACGTACACACACTGGACAGTCTCGTTTGAACGTAGATACGAATGTGACACTAACGTAATAGTCCTGGAATTGTTATAAACTGCAAAGACTTATATTAATATTAACTTATTTAATCATATACTGAATCACTATAATCTTGGTAGTATAGATTTAAGTTATTATTATCACAAGCATACATTTAGTGATAAAGTTGAAAAATTATTGTGTGTTGCATACTTGGTTGAGAATTTAAAGTGTAATTTTACACAAGTAATTCAATCCAATCTTGATTGGCACTTACACATATATCTACACATATCGTATACAGTTTGTGCCATTGAATAAGTGTAATACTGAGTTTGAATTGCTAAAAGATCCTATTGAAAAAGTGTTTAAAGAATATTCTGTCAAAAAGGCGATAAGAGCCTAAGTGGTCAGGGATTTAAGTGGTTACTCCGGACCCCCCTCGACCTATGGGAATATTCGTTTATTCATTTTTCTAAAGAATCTTTAGTTGAAATTCAAGGACTTGTGTTTATTGGAACCACCATCCAATAGAACAACAAGTGGTTACTTAGTATATCACTTTGAACAAGATCATTTGTTGATCGTTGTGGAATTTGTCTTTTATAGACCTATTGACCCATGTTGATTTTTCCAAGTGAAAACAACATAATACCGGTCTCTCATGGAGAAAATCCGAAGAAGTTTGGATGGGCAAACTTCAAACAGTGGCAGAGCAAAATGATGTTCTACCTGACAACTCTGCAGTTGACTAAGTATCTCAAAGATCCTCCGGGTCCTGTGGAGGGTGAATCAGAGGCAACCAAGGAACTGCGAGAAGAGACATGGTCGTCTGACGACTTCCTATGTAAGAACTACCTTATGGGTGGTCTTGACAATACCATGTACATTGTGTACTAAGGCATGTCTTCTGCGAAGATTCTTTGGGAATCTCTCGAGAAGAAATACAAAACCAAGAATATCGGACAAAAGAAATTTGTCGTGGGTAGAATGATGTCTCAGTTAGGTGAACTGCAGTTGATCATTCATGAAATACTGGATGAAGGTATGAAACTCTGTGAGACGTTTCAAGTTTCCACCATAATTGGAAAGTTGCCTCCATCATGGAAGGACTTCAGGGGCTATCTAAAATAAAAAAAAACAGATGAGCCTTGAAGACCTTGGAGTTCGATTGAGAATCGAACAAGACAACATGATGTTTGAGAAGGCCAGCTATAAGACTATGAAGTCTAAGGCCAACATCATTGAGGGTGTAAAGGGTAGCAAGAAGAGAAACAATGGAGCTGATTCTTCCCAAGCGAACAAGAAGTTCAAGGGGAAGTGCTACAACTGTGAAAAGAGCGGTCATATGACAGAGGACTGCAGAAACAAGAAGTCTCAGGACAAGGGCAAGAAAAATGAGGCCTATGTCGCTGAAGATGAGCAGTTAACTGATGAGATTTCAGAAATGAACCTCTCAGCAGTGGTAACTGAAGCCAACTTGGTTGGGAATCCGAGAGAATGATAGGTAGACACTGGGGCTACTCGTCATATATATGCAGATAGCAAGATGTTTTCCTCGTATCAGAAGGTCGATGGCGGCGATCATCTGACAATGGGAAACTCGTCTACCTCTAGAATGGTTAGACAAGGCACAGTGGTTCTGAAAATGATATCCGGAACGGAGCATACATATAAGAATGATGTCTATGTAGTAAAAGGATACCTCGCTGAGGGCCTTTTCAATGACTGTCAATTGTGCTATTAATAAAGCTGAAACTTCTGCTTATATTATTGAGTCACAAAATGTATGGCATGAGAGGTAAGGACAAGTTAATTATGATACAATACGTATATTAATTAACATGGACCTTATACCTAAATTTGCATTGATAGCCAACATAAGTGTGAGGCATGTGTTGAAGCAAAAATACATAGAACATCATAGAACGAAGTTCTGAACCCTTAGAAATTGTACACACTGACGTGTGTGACATAAATATTGTGCAAACAAGAGGCGGTAAAAAGTACTTTGTCACTTTTATCGATGAAAGCACAAGATTCTGTTAAGTGTATTTGCTGAGGAGCAAAGCTGAAGCTATTGAGAGCTTTATACACTGAGAACGAAGTTGCAAATCAACTTGGCAAGGAAATCAAAAGAATCATGAGTGATAGAGGTGGTGAATATGTTTCATCATTCGGTGAATATTTTTATGTGCACGGAATTATTCACGAAACCCATGCTCATTATTCTCTTCAACAAACGGGATTGTTGAGTGCAAAAACTGAACGTTGAAGGAAATGATGAATGCCATGTTGACTAGTTCTGGTTTACCTCAGAACTTGTGGGGGAAAGCCCTGTTTTCCGTGAACTACGTTCTGAACAAGCTTCCTCACAGGAGATTGGACAAGACACCAAATGAGTAGTGGAAATGTTATGTACCTTCCTACAAATATCTGAAATGTGGGGGTGTCTTGCCAATTTCCAAGGTGATGGTTCCTAAACCTAAGAAGGTGAAATAGGACCCAAAACTGTTGACTGTATATTCATCGGATATGCTTGCAACAGTAGTGCGTATCGATTCTTGGTACACAAGTATGAGATTCCTGACATCAATCTAAATGTGATGATTGAGTCAAGGAATGCAATATTTTTTGAAGAGACATTTCCTTGTAAGGAAAGACAAAGAAGAGAGTCTCTCAAAAGATCTGTTGATACTGTCAAGGACAATGATCAGGTTGACCAAGAGTCAAATCCGATTTTCTGACATATTAGTTAGAAAATGAGCCTCAAAGCTATAAAGAAGCAATGTCTTCTCCGGAGGCACCTCTGTGAAAAGAGGCTATTAACAGTGAGATTGATTCAATCCTATAAAACCATACTTGGGAGTTGGTTGATCTTCCTCCAAGTTGTAAGCCACTGGGCTACAAATGGATATTTAAAGGAAAGATGAAAACAGATGGATCAATAGATAAGTACAAGGCAAGGCTTGTCGTAAAAGGTTATAGACAAAAACAAGGCCTTGTTTACTTTGACACATATTCACCAGTGATTCTTATCACATCAATAAGAATGCTCATAGCCATAGCAACTATATTTGGTCTTGAAATACATCAAAAGGATGTAAAGACGTCATTCTTGAGTGGTGAATTGGATGAAGAGATTTACATGAAACAACCAGAAGGGTTTAATGTTTCTGGATAAGAACAGAAGGTGTGCAAACTTGTAAAATCCTTGTACGGATTAAAACAAGCACTTAGACAATGACATGAGAAAAATTGACAAAGAGATGATGTCAAGTGGGTTTAAAACCGATGAGTGTGATAAGTGTATGTACACCAAATCAACTCAAAAAGGATATGTCATTGTATGTCTCTATGTAGAAGATATGCTGATAATTGGTAATAATCATGAGTTGATTCAGTCTACCAAGAAAGTGCTATCCAACAAATTTGATATGAAAGATTTGAGAATAGCTAACCTAACTCTTCCTCTATCAAAGAATACTGACTTAAGCGTATCGCAATTAGAGTATTCAAGGATCATCGAAAGTATGATGTATCTCACGATTTGCACACGAACTGATATCGCTCAAGCTGTGAACCGGCTTAGCAGATATACAAGCAATCCATGACATAACCACTGGAAAGCCATAGTAAAAAGTTTTGAGGTATGAGAAACTTCAAAATATGGGCTACATTACGAGAGATATCCTGCTATTCTAGAGGGATACAGCGATGCTGACTGGATATCTGATACAGTGGATTCCAAATCTAC
Source organism: Zanthoxylum bungeanum (assembly GCA_019454045.1). Classification (NCBI taxonomy): domain Eukaryota; kingdom Viridiplantae; phylum Streptophyta; class Magnoliopsida; order Sapindales; family Rutaceae; genus Zanthoxylum; species Zanthoxylum bungeanum. The sequence continues at coordinate 24,255 of SKCR01040182.1, forward strand.
GAGTGGATTTGTTTTCACACTTGGTAATGCAGTCGTGTCATGGAAATCCTCGAGGCAAACATAAGTTGCCTGGTCTACTATGGAATCAGAGTTCATAGTGTTAGACAAAATAGCGGAAGAAGCGGAATGACTTTGAAACTTCCTGGAAGATATTCCTAGTTGGCCCAAATCGGTGCCAGCGATGAGCATACATTGTGACAGCCATTGGGAGAGCCCAAAATACAATGTATAATGGTAAGTCTCGACACATACGTCGGAGACATAATACCATAGGTCAACTGCTCTCAAGTGGCATAATATCGATCGATTATGTTGAGTCGAAGGAAACCTAGCGGATCCACTAACTAAAGGTTTACCTCGAGAGAAAGTTGAGAAGTCATCGAGGGGAATGGGCTTGAAGCCTATAATCTAAGAATTATCACTCTGGAAACCCAACCTAGCTGATTGGAGATCCCAAGATCTAGGTTCAAAAATGACAACTGAAACTTTGTGCAATTCAAAACAAGCACTGAGGAGTTTTGTACTCTTTCCCATTTCGATAATGACGCTGAGGTCTGTCATTGGTTAGGATAAGCTAAGGCTTTTAATGATCACTATATTAGGAGATGAGTCATAATGTGGGTAAAGACAGATTACCTCTTGAAAGTAGATCACATATTCCAAGTAAGAAGTGAGGCCGCTTCTATGGGAACTTTTAAAGGCGGGTTACCCTAAAGTATTTGATGAATCTGGGACCGTTGTTCAGGGCCGAAATGAACATAACTGTAGAACGGGAAATGGTCGAAGTAAAGCTGTGTGTTGGCAGTTGTCTTGGTTTACACCAACGACGGAACAGTTCAAGACTATGGGTCACTGGTTTGCCAAGTAAATCCGATTGTCATTCACTAGGAAAGGTTCAAGGCGAAAGCTACCTATTTCGATGCAGCTTTAGTTCACGGAAACTCTCTCAAGTGTCTGCATAAATATTTGAAGAATTGTGGGGGGTTGTTGGAAATTCTTCAAATCTTCAAATATATTTGTTTGGATGGAGTAGGGACATGTCCCTTGGATGGTACCCCATGGGGACATGTCCTCCAGTTGGCGTGCACATGCAAGAGAGTTGGCTTCACATGCAGAACACATGGGGCAGTTGCGAGGGAAACTACTAGTAACTGGCGAGTTGGGAAACATGTAGGGAAATTCGTGTGGTGCTTGTGTGTGTGTGTGTGGGAACTTCCTAGAGCAGTTGGGATGTAACTGCTATGTGATTATTTGGCTGGTGCCTATTGGGCCAGCACACCTTAGGGCAGTTGGGGTGTAACTGTCGCTATTATATATTGTATTGTGAAAAACATGCACAGGGAGAGAGAGCATAGTACATGAGTGTACATGAGTGTACAAGAGTGATTGTTCATTGAGCCTTTGTATGTTCTAGCACGAATCCTTGTAATTGCTTTGGTGGGTAATAAAAAGGTTGTGCATTGTCCTGTAAAGCTTGGTGTCTTGTATTCACTTGATGCGTTGGTTGCTTGTGTGCATACTGTGAGGGTGTGTGAACATTGTAGAGTGACTGCTTGTGACTTGTGTGTGCTTGTGGGAGAAGGCTGACTAAGTTGGGCGAATTTAGTGCCGCACTTGGCTAAGAAAATTTAGGGTCGAAATTTAGCCGTGTGACAACCATGCAGACGAGCATTCCTCTCCCTCCAAATAAAATAGAGTGCTCTTAAAGACAAATATAATTAATTAAATTAATTATAATATTACATTTTAAAAATAATAAAAATAGTAAGTGCATAATCAAGGTCTTTTTTTGGGACTGTATTTCATAATTCTAGAAAGAGTGGAGCTGGACCTGAAAATCTGCAGATTTGTTTGAACAAAATGGAAATTTGGTCAAAAATTTCATCCTGAATTTCAATTATTTAAAAATACTAAGAAATGAAAGACTGTTTTACATGCAACCTAAAATAAACTGTTTACGTGTGATGTCTACACATTTCTGTGAACGCTATTGGTTCATGAGAATCTGGAGAGACTGGAGCTGCTTTCATGGCTCACGTGTAAATATAATTGGCTCGTGGGTTTATTCTAGATTTACAATATAATAAAGACCAATGTATCTATCAAAGCATCCGCTGTCACGCCACTGTAAAATTTTATAAATCACACACTAATTAATATAATGAGTCAGGGATTAGTTAGCATCTGTTCTGACAATGATTCTACTATATATATATATATATATATATATATATATATATATATTAAGAATTTGCTTAACCTGATGCAGTCAATGAGCAAGAAACAAGAAAAGATGACTGTACTTTAATCAGGGAAGCAAATTAAAAAAAAAAAGGGTTTTTAGAATCATAATCATGAAGTTAATCATCTGGGAATTTTTTAAGTTAACTGATACTTTTCTCTCAAACAAGCACCCTGAATGGCTGCCATACAAAGTCCAAAACACAACGTTTGTATTTTATTTATGCCTTTTCGGCTCATAACCTCGGTTAGGGTCCTCAAATTGTACTCTATGTCTTGAATTTTAGAGAAATTTCAATTTTTGATTGTATAATATAATTGATTGATTGATTGATTTTCTTTTTCTTTTTCTTTTTCTTTTTAATCTTTTATCGATGTGGGCCCATTTTTAGAATTCGTCTAAAACCCCACAAAATTTAAGATAATTCATGGGCCGCCCCTGCTTTTGCGCACCATTCAAAGTATTCGTTTGTAGACCCGGCCGCGGTTTCGGGAACCAAAACCTAACTGGAATTGAACCAGGAGGAACTAGTCGGTTCCGATTCCAACCGATTCTATTTTCGAAATCGGAACCAGATTTTTTCGTTTCGTTTGGTATCTACCCTAGCCGATCCGAAAAAATTCGGACGGTTCGAAAGGTTCGAACTGGAGCCGTTGGAACCATCTGATTCTAACCGATTCCACGGTTCCAACCAAAACCATTTGTGCCCAACGGTTACTAACCGTTGGGCGAGCAGCAGCAGACAGCCGTTCAACGGCTCCTTACTGTTTGTTTTATTTTTATTTTTTATTAAATAAAATTACTAAATTACTTTTAATAACATTAATAAAACAACTAGTTTTAGGAAAAATTTAGATATCACAAAAATAATCCAAAAATGTATAAATATTGATCATACTTCATTTTTTCAACACACAAATTCTCTCATTCTCAATTTTCTTTATTTCTTTAATTCTCTCATCTTCAATTTCTCCAATTGATTTAATTTTTCAATTCTTCAATGAGAACACCATTTCTTCAAATTCTCTCAATTTCTTTTAAAATTATACAAAAATGGTAAAATTATTTTAAATGAAATATTTAAAGATATTGAATGTCATTTTTTTTTGTTATGATATTTGGAATGATCATTGGCAAACACACTCATACATGAGTGTGACTTGTCATTGAATTGATGCATCACGGAACATGCAAAAATGACTTATTGCATTTAGAGTTTTTGATGAGCAACATATTGTACAAAATATTTATAAAATGATTAAAGTAAGTTTTGATGAATATAATTTATTAGGTAACATTTTGAAGGGTTGATTTTTTCATGTTCGTTGCATATGTCATATCCTTAATTTATGTGTTCAAGATGGTCTGACTTATTTAAAACATCACATTAATCCTATTAAAAATGCACTTAATTGTATTTGATCAGATTCTATTGTCAGTAGAGAATGAGTCAAGTTTTGTAAATTAAATGGTGTTACATCGGTAAAATTTTCACGAAATATTCCAACTCGTTGGAATTCAACTCATTTTCTTTTAACTCAAGTTTTTCGATACAAAGATGTATTATATAGTTTTTTTAAGGAATATATGATGAAAATATTGTTAGAAAAATAATAGATGGAATAAAAAATGATTTAATAGATTTATTTAATGATTATGTCAGTAGATATAGCTTGCAATCATCAGGACAATCTAGTAATGATCATGTAATACATTCAAGACTTAACATACTGCATATGTGATCGTTGATTACTACAACGAAACAAAAAATAGAGAGAAATCACGACTAACAATCAATAATTAGATAATTATTTATCAACAAATTTCGAGTTTTCTGCTGAATGTTTTGTAAGTAAAAAATTTCACGTACTTGACTGGTGGAACCGACATCAAAATATCTATCATATTTTATCAATTATTGCTAAAGATGTGCTTACAATACTTATTTTCATCGTTGCAGTTGAATAAGCTTTCAGCTTTAGAGAGAATATTTTGGATCATATTTTATCAATTATTGCTAAAAATGTTCTTACAACACTTGTTTTCATCGTTACGGTTGAATAAGCTTTCAGCTTTAGAGACAATATTTTGGAAGCAAGACGATTTTCATTACATCCAAGCACTTTAGAAGCAACAACATGTGTAGATGATTGGACCCGAACTGATATGAGGAAACAAAAAGATGCCTTGATGATTTTGAAGACTTGTTCGACAATGCATCTGCAAGTGCAAGCGAAACGGGAGCTGAATGATCAACAACCGGCACAGATAATGGTGATGAGTAAATAATTATAATAGAAAACTATCTAAAAAATATAATGGAACTACGTGAGTTTTGATTCATCTCACCCAAGAGGATAAGTAAGCGACTTAAGTTCAAGCTCTTTTATTTTATTTTTAATTTAATGTAATATTTATTCAAATTAATAAATTTCAAATCCCATTTTTATTTTTTAAAAAAAATTAAAATTCAATTTTTAAATTTATTAAAAAAATCGGAACCGAACCGGAACCGTTCGATCCGATTTCGGTGCAGTTCCGATTTCTGATTCTACATTCATGTGGAATCAGAATCGAATCAAAATTATCCAGTTCGGTTCCGGTTCCACAACCGTGGAATTAGGAATCGGACTATTTAGTTTCGATTCGGAACCGAATCATTCGACAAAAATAACAGTATTCATAAAATAATGTTTAATTAGGTCAAAGAAGTTGTGTTTGTGGCATCATTTCTCCTAAAGGACTCATGAGTTGTACGTGTCTCTATTGAGAGGCGGCTATTAATAATTTAATCTCCAGGCTGAGCCTCATCAATAGCTGCACCCACATCCACATCCACATGCCCCCACTATTAAAGTAATGAACACGGTTTTTTTTTTCTTTTTTTTTTTTTCAAAATTTCATTGATCAACATCACTTGGTCAAAAATGGAGCACTGACCACCTTGTTGTAGGTATCAGCTCAACACTCGCATTCATGGCGGCTGGCGATTTAAAAATGATTATGGGCTGCCATATCAACGGCCTGATTGCTAGATTGCTGACTTTTTTTCTCTATTCTAAATTTCTAATTCTATATAAACAAGCTTATGCATACTAGTCTTGTATTCTCGTTTAATATGGAAGCTTACACATCATCATCATCTTCTTCTTCTTCTACGTATAAGAAAGCATCAACAAAAAATTCTTATAATTATCAATCATCAACGCTTCATTCGGTTCGTAAGTCCCCATTAAAGACGATGATGAAGAAGCCAATAGCACCGATGCCACCAACACGACCCAAAGTGTACAAAGTGGATCCTGTGAACTTCAGGGACTTGGTTCAGAAGCTGACAGGTGCAGCCAGCAGTGATCTGCCGCCGCAGCCTCAGCGTCTCAAAAGTGTGGCGCCACCACCAATCAATGTTTCTGGACGTAGCTCGGGAGATGATCGTGCAGTATCCCTACAGCAGCTGCTGCTGCTTCCGTCTCCTGCAAAAACTCCATTCTCGGCTCTGTACAAAGAATTGATGGGAGAAATGTCAGATGAAAAATCCCACCACAAGTTATCAGATTATGGAACAGCAATGGCGGCATCCAATTCACTTGGATTGAGTTTGTCGCCATCTTCTTATAATTGGTGCTCTTACCCTCTTTTGAGTCCTACAAGTCTATCCCAGCTTGAAGCATAGCTCTTGCAATTGCAAATATGCATCTCCCTTCAGCATCTTTTTTTGCTTGTTTTTTTTCATTGCCTTTAATTTTCTTTGCTTTGCAAATGATAGATCTCAAGATCAGCCCGATCGATTTGGGCAAAAGAACATTAGTATGTAATGAGATAACGGATTTCTCAACTTATTAAGTTAAAATATTAGAATAAAAGTTAGATAAAATACAAATTTTAATATAATTTTTTTTTCTTAGGTTCTTTTTAGAATTTATTTGATATTATGATTTGATATGTGGTGAGATTAAAAAATTATGTTTTAGTCAAAATATAATTTTAATTGTTTTGTTGATGATAAAAAATAGCAATTATTAACCTTGATTTCTTTTAAAAACAGAATTTTGTAAAAGATGAATTTTTTAATTTTTACCCACTATATTTTTTAATCTTAATACCAAATAAAGTCACTTGCCAACCATATCATGGTCAGAATTGCAAACAAGAAAATTGCATGTACAGCAGAAAAATTATATCAACTAAATCCTCGAACTGATCTTCATTTGGGAATCGATGGCCATTTGAGGGAGATAAAGTGGTTCTCCTTTTATTTTGCTGCTTTTTAATAAAGGAAATGAAATGATATGATATTGTAACTCATCACGTGATCTGGAACCAACCATGCATGTCAACTTTTACAGTTTTAGATGTTAAGAAATCTTCTAATTTTCTTTTTAAAAAACTATTTTATTTTGTAATCAGTGTGTTCGAATCAATTTACACGTAAATCGATTAATCCCCGAGATCTGTATCCCGTGTCCTCAAAGTTTCACAACACAGACCATGGTAAGTTACTGGTTTTTTACATTAGGGATAGACATGCACACAGTTGCGGTTCAGAATCGTAACCGAACCGTTGACTATGCAACGGAACCGCGAACCATTACCGAACTAGTCAAGTCTGGTTCGGTTAAGGTTGAGATAATTTTCAACCACTGGTTTGGAAGGTTGGACAGGTTCGAACCGTAACAGTTCGAAATCGTTAGTCGTTACGATAATAATTTTTTTTTAATAATAATAAAAATTTATAATATTTTGGGGATATTTTAGGCATCATTAAAAAAAAACATTATAAATAACTCTTTAACTCATTTTCCAAAACCACAAAATCATTTATTCTCTTCTCACTATTTCAATTTCTCAAATCTCATATATTCAATCAATATATTTTTCCTCTTATTATCTCAATCTCTTCATTATAATGACAAGTTCATCACACAACACTAACATTCATGAGGCTAGGGATACCACTCATTATACTACTAGCGAAATGACTTCATGTATTCAAGTGAGAAATCAAAATTTTGAAATGTAAATAAAATATTTCATTCTAGTCGTGAATGATGTGGTGAGAAGAATGAAATCTCCAATTATTGTGGAAAAAATTACAAACACATCGGTGGATATGGAACTATGACGGGTCATTTGAGGGGTACTCATAAAGTTGAGTTTGGAATTGATGCAACACAAACATAAATGACAAATTCTTTGTTAGGGTTGGTACTCGGATTGCCAATCTGGATCGTATTTATGTCTGATTGAGTGATTCAGTTTTCCATAATATTACTAATTTAACGGTAGCACCTTTGTCCTTTATACACTTATTCGATCTAATTGCGATTGGATATCTGATTACGATTAGATCGAAACTGAATCTGGTTCAGTGATACATGTATATTAGACAAAGACCCTAGGATTTACATTATAGTGCGCAGTTACAATATAGTTTGTAATTGACATTGGGAAGCACAATATTAATTGTATATCCTTGAATAAAGTTCATGGTCAAGATTTGCTAACATGAGTTGGTTAGTAAATTCCACCGAGACCAGTACATGTCGTATATCGTGACTCGGTCCGATGGTTTATCCCAGTGAACCATAAGTCTCGAGAGACTCTTATAGACATATGGGTGTTTATTTGATAAGACACTGAATGACTCACTGAAAGTTTCCTAATAGATGGCACACCAACGTCAATAGGAACCTTCTCGAGTTGAGCGAGCATAGTTGTCCACTGTGGATATATGAGCTATCGTCCACACTTTGATGGTAGTCACGTCAATAATCTAGTCATGATCAGACTTTCGCCTGTTTGTTGGGTGTGGACTGATGCTTATGATATTTTATGCGTATCAAGATAGGATCCGCCAGTCATGTGTACATGGCATTGGCATCCAACATGTGTTTGCTATCCAGTAAATCCATGGCCGTGGTATAACTTCTGAAATCAGTTCCGAGTGTTATTTAGAGATCGTAAATTGAAAGTCGATTGTATTATACCGAACTGATTTGACGTTATGATTTATATCTCAGGTATAATACAGATGGCCTGTGATGGCGGGATTATACATATGCTATGACCTCAGCTTGTATAGTTTTGCAAGATTATCCGTGGTCGTCATAATCCATGAGTGGGTGGGATTATGGACACGAAATTAGATTTTGTGATTGATAAACCTAAACTTAGAGAGTCCCACAACATGAAGTGTACTTGTTGAACACTTAGACAACTCGATATGAATAATACAGATTATTCATAATACTTCATCGGATTAAATGAGTTAATCTGGATGGTTTAATCGGTTAAACAATAACACATGCAATAGGGGATTTTGTCCGCTAATAATTATTGTGTATTTGTATTTGATACATAATACGATTAGATACACATTAATTATTCGTCAAATGAGATTTTGACACATGCCATAATATATGTATTTGTTATTTATTGTATAAAAAAAATATAATAAAAATTATATTAATTGAATATTTGAATATTTAATTGTTAAATATTTCAATAATTAATTAATCTAACTTTTCCATAATTGGTATGAATTTTATCCAATTATTATTGGACCATATGACATGACTTAATTGTACTTTTATATGTGCTAATTTGATTGGTTTACATAAAGTAAGTTAGTATTTAATTGATTTAAATCACCAAAAGGGATAAAAATGCCCTCTAAATTCGGTCAACGAGCATTTAAAAGAAGAAAATTTTTTTCTTCATCATTTAGAGTAGCCATGGTCGTGAGTCTCCAAGAAAAAATTGAGTTTCAACTTATTTGATGATTCCGTGAAGGTTTGAAGGAAAAATTAAAGAAAAAGTGAAGGATTTAGAAAATTTAAGGTAAGTCTTCAAAACCTAAGTTTGGAAATCTTGATTTCTTGTTTCTTCATGATTTAGAATTGTTCTAGGGTTCCTTCAAATCGGATTTTTTAGGGATTTTGGTTGTGGTGGTTGAATTGAAAGTTTGTTGGCATGTGTGAAGTAGTATTGGAATGAATTATTGTAATTAAGTTTCAATTTTAATCAATTGAGATAGGTTACAATTCTAGAGTTATTGATCCACTCTAAATTACCTAGAATTATTTTAGAGTTGTTCATATGTGGTTGGACTTCTTTGGTGATGGATTAATTAGATTAATCTTGGTGAAAATTGGATTAAAGCATGAAATTTTGGTCAATTTACGTTCTGGATCAGATCTGGATTTTTCAGTGTATATATTGATGTATTTTATGTTAAATTGATGTTATAAATGCATTTTGGGTGTTGGCAAAATTTCAAGAAATTGTTTCCAACTTGAAATAAGCGAAAACGATCGAAAACGGCTAAAAACGGCGTTACCGGGTGGATTTTGAGCCTACCGGGTGATTTTGAGCCAACCAGGTGACGACTGCCAAAATAGTAAATCTGTCACTATTTGGGCAGCCGTTGAACTGTCCTAACATAATTGGAGCTGACCTGGGAAGTTTCCATAAGTGTCGGGTAGTCGGTTCGGTCAAAAATGTGTTTTAGGTAATTTTACGAAAAAACGATTTTCATAAAAGTGTCGCGAGTTAACTTAAGTTATAAAGTAACGTGTATTGGATAAATTAAGTTGTATTTTCTATAGGTAGAATTGAATAGTTTAGAATTTAGATTAAAATTATGCATTGGATGTAAAGTATAACGTGTATTAGATACATATTTCTTGGTCCATCTTTTCAGTACGGTTATGAGTATTTTTCTATTAGTGCATCCGAGATCGTGCCAAAGCTGTGAGGGTGTAGTTATAGGATTATTATCCATACCAGTGGTATATTGATACTAGATAAATTCAAGTGAAAGTGGAAATCCTGAACGTGCTAAAGCTGTCAGGACTACACCGGTAGCTTGAGTTTGTCATTGACAAGTGTAGCCTTGATACGCCTCCCTGTGAACGTGCCAAAGCTGTCACAGCAAGAAACGGTCAGGACCGAAACCAGGAGTCACTGGTGAGTGATTGACAAAGAGTTGTCTACCTAATGAACATACGTAGGCGAGATCGTGCCAAAGCTGTGAGTCGAAATATATTCATGGGATCATACTCTCACTATGGAATTCGATTTAATTATTGAATCCTCATTGTTCGTTGGGGATTATGGTATTACGTAAAGTAATGGGAGACACTGCCGAGTTTCAAATCCATAACTTAAGTAGTGTGTAATATTTTGGAATTTACTGCTTTATTTTCCTTTATTCTATACTGTTTATTATTTGAATAGGTTTTCTGATTTTACTTATGGTTGTGTAGTTCTAGAATAAGTTGTAGAAAGACAGTAGACTTAGATATTGTTAGATTAGTTAAAACCATCAGAAACTATTTTTCCGTTTTTCTTGAAAATCAAGATGGTTTGTGACTTAGTTTCTAAGTCACGTTAGGTAACCTAAAATGATATCTGTGTTTAGGATATAACTGTCTAGTTAGAGTAGTTTCTTATGCAGTAAGAATTGACTTGAATAATTCATGTTTCGATATTCTTGACTCGCATTAAGAAAAACCCTTTAATTATTGTTTATCTTTTAATGATGTTTCTTTGTTTTTAGTGACTTTTGGAAGTCACGTGTCTGACACAGTTTGCTAATCAATTATTTTACAATCGTTGTAAATAATTGAACGCAAATTATAAAGCTTAAGAAATGAGATACGTATAGTTATGTATAGAGAATATCGATTCTCGCAATACGACAACTGTATGTATTGGATACTGGATCTCCTGTATAGTTAATTAAAATAATATTTAATAACTATTTTGATATTTGATATCAGAACTTGCGACTATTGGATAGTTACTTGATCTGTGTAAACAGTTATTACATATTTTAAGACGACTATTAGTGTCATTGATGAACGATAACCATTAAGAAAATATTCGGTAGAATAAATAATTTAGAACTGTATTTTATGAGATTTTATCGTAAAAGCATCAGATGTTTGTTCCGTATGGTAAAGGATGGTCTGATATGAGATCACACCACATATTCTTATCCGTTTAATGAATATTATATTCAGGAAGTGATTAAATCTCATTTAACCGATGATTGTCATTGGACCACAGATTTATTAAACTAATGCTTTGGAAGTATGTACTTTAATGAATTAAAAATTTCCTTGTATAGTTTTTTTTGCTTCGTAACTCAGTTAATGAATTGTCATGACTTAGTTACATGTTTCTACTAGAAAACATGTTGAACGTCTTGAATTGTTCAAGAACTGTCACTATTTTACTAATGAAACTCAGATAGAATATTTTGAATAGTTCAAAGATATTTTATCTGTAGTGTTGAAAACTTTGTCCTTAAAAATTCATTGCGCGTCTTTGAATTATTCGAAGATGTTTGATTTGATCAAACACATGAATTTAAGGCAATTAGTTTTGTAGTTATTTAATGAATGTGATTCTTACTCAAACTTCCGCGATTCCATTGTGATGAAATTAGTCAGTGGGAGTTATCGAATCTTGTATGATTTGATTCATTGATATTGAGAGTTACCGAATTGGTTTTCAATGCTTTTGGGGTTACGCTCCAGTAACGCTATTTCGTCTCTTTAATTTAAGTTCCATTTGTTTCTACAGTTACTTATATGATATGTATATTAGAAAATTCGAATCTTAAAAGGTTTGAGATTTGAAAATTTCTTTTGTATAATGATTATATAATTGAAAGTACTTGTGCCTTGGAGGTACGAGTGAAAAGTTTATCATTAATTCTATTAATGGAATATTGTATTCTATTTGACAGAATATCTTTTCTACGATCCCGAGTAATAAAATTATTTTATTACTTGGTGGTTGACATTGGATATTGACGATTGCATAAAAGATTTAACTTATTGAAGTTAAATGTGAGAATGATAAACTGTAAGTGGAACTACATAATTAATAAGATGAAAAGACCTTTAGACATCTTCCGTATAAGTACAATATGATATCAGAATCATTTACAAAGTATCTGATACTTAACGGTTCTGATGTTTTCTAATCGAAGAAAATTATCATCTAACTTATAGTGGGAGCGATATTTGATATCGATTTCGGAAATTACTATTGAACCATATATCTAAGATTGTTCATGGCTTATGATGATTAAGTTTTGAACTTGATTAGGCTTTCGTTATGAATAGTTCATAAAATGTGCAAATTATTTACGCAGTAAAAGGATAGTGAGCTTGATAAAGGTTTGACCTTTATAGTATGACAATGAGAAAGATTATCCTCAGTAGTCTATTGTATATTTTGAGAATACCTCTCTCAGGTCGCACTAATTAAACAATTAGAGATTTTTTTGTTAAAGTTATTATTAAACTATGCATTTTGGCTAAAGAATGCAAAGTGGCGCTGCTGAATGTTTTCTTCGAATGAGAAATCCGTTGCGGTTTCTTTGTTTGAAGAATCCACTCTAGAATGGCCATAGAGTTTGTATTCTGCTGAGATCACAGTTTGATATACTAGTTTATGGAGCCTATTGTAGACTCAAATAAGCTTTCCAGAAATTCGTGTTCTTTGATTTTGATATCAGTTAGATGGTCTTGTTTTATTGAAATATAAAGAATACGTATTTGTCAGTAGGGTCAGTGGGAGCGTAAAAATCTTTTTCTAGTATTATATATCAATCTTTTTCTAGTATTATATATCTTATGTCTTCTTTTCTCAGTGGAAGCAGTGAGAGTAGTCTCTGATATATTTGATATAAATTTTTATGTAAGATATAAAACATAGAGACTTGTGAGATATTCCATTAATCGCATATTAGATATTATCTAATAAAGAACACGGAAAGACTATCTATATGACAGTTAGTGTAACTATTTGACAGTTAACGTGTCTTTTATATATATATATATATATATATATATATATATATATTATTCATCTTTCGTAAAGGATGATTCATTTGTCGAAAGAAAGATTGATTGGAATGTCTAGTCAATCTTTTACATCATAAGATGCTGGTGTGATAAATATTATATTATGTGCGATTGACGATATCAATTTAATTGTAATTATTACGAGTTATTTTGATATGCTGTAGACCATTTGATGGTTCTAGAAACATATTCTTTGTGATCTTTGAGATATTAAGAACGAGTTTCTTTTACATGGAGAATTTAGTCAGCAACCATAAGGTCAGACTAGTTTTGATTCTAATTATGACATTAGATGGTCTATGTCGCATAAAGTCAGAAAAGATGCAGTGAGAGTGTCACTGTTGATTCTACTAAACTAGTGGAATCAGTTGCAACTGGTGAAGTATTAACTTAGAAAGTTGCATAGTGATCTCAAAGATTAGAAGTCTTCATATTAGTATAGTGCTTGCGGTTGTCTTATAGTGTTTGGATTTGATTTCTAAATACATAGACAACTCAATAGCTGTAGCGCAATACTGATATAGCGTCTGAGTCATATTGATGTGAAATTTGGATTCTAAAAAATATGAATGATGATAGCTAAGGAAAACGATTGGGTTTGTTGGACTTGTTAAAGCGGGCTTACTTGTTGTTGCCTACCTCTTGAGTGCTGGTGAGCTCTTGAGGGCCATGAGTATGTGATCACATTAAGATGTGTATAGGATACCATGGATTGGTACTAGAGAAAGTGGGAGAAATTGTTAGGGTTGGTGCTCGGAGTGCCAATTCAGATCGTATTTATGTCCGATTCATAAATACGAGCGATTCAATTTTCCATAATATTACTAATTTAACGGTAGCACCCTTATCTTTTATACACTTATTCGATCTAATTGCGATGAGATATCTAATTACGATTAGATCGAAACTGAATCCGATTCAATGATACGTGTATATTAGACCAAGACCATAGGATTTACATTATAGTGCGCAGTTACAATATAGTTTGTAATTGACATTGGGAAGCGCACTATTAGTTGTATATCCTTAAATAAAGTTTCTGGCCAAGATTTGCTAACACGGGTCGGTTAGTAAAATCCGCTGAGACTAGTACATGTTGTATATCGTGACTCGGTCCGATGGTTTATCCCAGTGAACTATAAGTCTCAGGAGACATGTAGGTGTTTATTTGATAAGATACTGAACGGCTCGCTGAAGGTTTCCTAATAGATGGTACACCAACGTCAATAAGAACCTTCTCGAGTTTAGCGAGCATAGTGGTCCACTGTGGATATATGAGCTATCCTCCACACTTTGATGGCAGTCACGTCAACGATCTAGTCATGATCAGACATTTGCTTATTCATTAGGTGTGGACTAATGCTCATGATATCTTGTGCGTATATAGATAGGATCCGTCAGTCATGTGTACGGGGCATAGGTATCCAGTACATGTTTGTGATCTAGTAAATTCATGGTCGTGGTATAACTTCAGAAATCAGTTCCGAGTGTTATTTAGAGATCATAAATTGAAAGTCGATTGTATTATATCGAACAGATTTGACGTTCTGATCTATATCCCAGGTATAATACGGATGGCCTGTGACGGCGGGATTATACGTATGTGATGACCTCGGCTTGTATAGTTTTGCAAGATTATCTGTGATCGTCATAATCCATGAGTGGGTGGGATTATGGACACGAAATTGGATTTCGTGACGGATAAACCTAAACTTAGAGAGTCCCACAATATGAAGTGTACTCGTGAGCACTTGGGCAACTCGATATAAATAATAAAGATTATTCATAATACTTCATCGGATTAAATGAGTTAATCTGGATGGTTTAATCGGTTAAACGATAACACATGCAATAGGAGATTTTATCCGCTAATAATTATTGTGTATTTGTATTTGATACATAATACGATTAGATACACATTAATTATTCGTCAAATGAGATTTTGACACATGCCATAAATATATGTATTTTTTATTTATTTTAAATAAAAATACATACAATAAAAATTACATTAATTGATTATTTGAATATTTAATTGTTAAATATTTCAATAATTAATTAATATAAATTTTCCATAATTGGTATGAATTTTATCCAATTATTATTGTACCATATGGCATGACTTAATTGTAATTTTATGTGTGCTAATTTGGTTGGTTTACATAATGTAAGTTAGTATTTAATTGATTTAAATCACCAAAAAGGACAAAAATGCCCTCTAAATTCGGTCAACAAGCATTAAAAGAAGAAAATTATTTTCTTCATCATTTAGAGCAGCCATGGTCGTGAGTCTCCAAGAAAAAAATGGGATTCAACTTGTTTGATAATTCCATGAAGGTTTGAAGGAAAAATCAAAGAAAAAGTTAAGGATTTGGAAGATTTAAGGTAAGTCTTCAAAACCTAAGCTTGAAAATCTTGATTTCTTATTTCTTCATTTTAGAATTATTCTAGGGTTCCTTCAAATCTGATTTTTTTGGGGGCTTTTGGTTGTGGTCGTTGAATTGGAAGTTCGTTGGTATGTGTGAAATAGTATTGGAATAAATTATTGTAATTAAGTTCTAATTTTGATCAATTGTGATAGGTAGCCATTCTAGAGTTATCGATCCACTCTAAATAGCCTAGAATTGTTCTAGAGTTGTTCATATGTGGTGAGACTTCTTTGGTGATGGATTAATTAGATTAATCTTGGTGAAAATTGGATTAAATCATGAAATTTTAGTCAATTTACGTTCTGGATCAGATCTGGATTTTTCAGTGTATATATTGATGTATTTGATGTTAAATTGATGTTATGGATGCATTTTGGGAGTTTTCAAAATTTCCGGAAATTATTTCCGACTTGAAATAAGCGAAAACGGTAAAAAACGGCGTTATCGGGTGGATTTTGAGCCAACTTGATGACGGCTGCCCAAACAGTGAATCCGTCACTATTCGGGCAGCCCATGAACTGCCTCGACACTATTGGAGCTGACCTGGGCAGTTTCTATAAATGTCAGGTAGTCGGTTCGGTCAAAAACGTATTTTAGGTAATTTTACAGAAAAGCGATTTTGGTAAAAATTTCGCGAGTTTTCAATTTGTTTATGTCAATATTTGATATTGAATAAATAAGTTTAGGTGGAATATGAATAAATTATTCATATTAGATATTGAATAAGTTATTCGGTATTTTGAAAAAGTTTTAGATTACTATTTAGCCCTAAAACCCCAATAGTTTTATGTTTTCGGTCCAGATTCTTCTTATTTTACTAAATTATTTGAATATAATGAATTTCAATGAAAAGATAATCTAACTAAATTTATTGTCATGAAATATTTAGCTTTTGCTTTTAGTGAAAAACGTCTTTTAATGATTTAATACATGAAAATTTGAATCATGATGCATGTTAACTTACTAGGATGACATGTAAAAGAAAAGTGATGGAATTATATGCAAAATGTCAATATAATTTAAGGAAATTATTTTATAAACTTAAATTTCGTGTTTCAATTTGTAGTGATATATGAAGTGACTATTAACGGTCATATTCATACATGAGTGTGACATGCATTGGATTGATGATTCATGATTTATTCAAAAAAGAATTATTACATTTCGGCTTTTTGATGATGCACACACTGCACATTATATTTATGTAATTATTAGTAATATTTTACAACAATATAAATTAGTGTAAAAAATTTTAAATATTGGATTTGATAGTGTTTTGGCTAATACTGCATCAATTAATGAAGTTAAAGCTATTTGCAAACTAAATTTGAGAGGTAAATTTTTCCAAGTTCGATGTGCATGTCATGTTTGAATTTATGTGTACAAGATGATTTGAAATATTTAAACTCTCATATTGCACCTATTAAAAAAGTAATTATTTTAATTTGGTCATATTTTAAAATTAGAAGAGAATGATGTACTTTTTGTAACCAAAATGATGTTATGCCGAAAAATATTCCAACTCATCGGAATTCTTCTTATTTTTTAGTAAATGAAAGTTTTGAATATAAAGATTTATTATGTTCATATGTTGCTCACTATCAATATGATATAATTTTATATCCTAATCATTGGAAAGTTTGTTGAGATTTTAAAATTTTTTAATGCTATACATATTTTAAGTGGTGTTTATTATCCAACTTTAAATATTTTTTCTCTTTACAAGTCTTGACATTGTTGGGGTATTAGTCAAACCTAATAATAATAATAACAAATTTGATGATGTTTTTGATGATCCTAATAACGAATTTGATTATCCTAATGATATTTTTAATGATCATTCAAATACAAATAAAAAATATGTTGCATCAACAAGGACAAAATGACTTAATTATTACATAGATATATCATTACTTTATCTTATTATTTTGGATCCAAGGTTTGAAATAGAAGATTAGAAAATATTTTACAAAATTGTGAAAGAACTGTGATTGTTTATTTAAATATTGATAATGTTATGAGAACTTTATTTGATTTATACAACGATTATGTAGTAGATATAATATTTGTTGATATTATACAATGCATGAATGCACCAACTGAACAATTTAAACTTTTTACGGATAGAAATTAGTTAATGCAGAGAAGTAAAAAATCAAAATCCACCATTCAGAAATATTATATGTTTAATGTCTC
The DNA here is from genome assembly GCA_019454045.1 of Zanthoxylum bungeanum. NCBI lineage: Eukaryota > Viridiplantae > Streptophyta > Magnoliopsida > Sapindales > Rutaceae > Zanthoxylum > Zanthoxylum bungeanum. Next base: position 42,005 of record SKCR01040182.1, read on the forward strand.
TTTCAAGTTGGCATTAAATGTGCCAATCTTAATTACAAGCAATTTAGTGACACAAAATTGAAAACATTGCCTGCTAAATTTTAGTGACCTAAAATTTGTTTATTCAAATAGTTATGGTTTATATTAGATCAATAGATAACGGAGTATAAGTACAATTTGTTAGTTATTTTGTTAGTTATTTACTGACACATACATATTGATTTAATATAAGCCATAATAATTTGGTATGTAGTAGTATTTCAGCATTCATGCATAACAAAAGGATAATGTGTGGTTTTCTATTATTAGATTTCATCCTAATTAAGTTTGAGTCTTATAATTTCTTAAATTTATAATTGAACCGAAATGTTCATGTATACATGGGTGACAATGTTGAAGGAAACAGTGGAGAATATAGTTTTGAGGCGTGTATAACACTGTTTTAGAAAAACGGAGAATCTTTATTTGAGAACCTATTCAAGAGAAAATATTATAGAAAGTCCGAAGAATCGTGTCTAATTTATAAAAAAACAAAGATTACTTTCAAAAGACATGATCTTTAGCCACCAAAAGTCATGTCTTTTAATACCAAAAGACACTAAAATTTGGTTATTAACCGTGAGAATTTAGTTTAGATTCCTTTTATCTTTCGAGGGTGATTCTCGATGCATCATCGTACGAAAGTAATCGAATCAAATTGAATTAATGATATTCATATTTTATAATATATTAGATTAATAAATTAACCATCATATATTGAATATATGTCCAAATTTAACTATTTATACATATTATACCATGGGCGGCTTAAGTTTTTTGAGGTTTTATGCGAAAAAATTTAACGATGACTTATTAAATTATAGATATTTTTTTAAAAAAATAATAATTTAGAAAATAAGAAAGGTCAAGATAAATGTTTATAATTTAATAATTATGTACTACAATTAAGTAATCAATAGAGAAGTTTTATTATTTTTTCCACATAAAAATTAATAATAATTTTACAATACACTTAAACATATATGCACAAATTTTTAGTGGTCTTTATAATTGAAGTGAGACCCTAAAAAACAACCTAAATTGAGTAAGGGTCGAGCCACCTATGTACTATACTATTAAATAATAATTTTAACTCATATAATATTGTTGACGGCTGATTTTGGTCTCAGGGTAATATGGGAATATTACCTCCGAGGTAATCCTCCCTCAACGGTGATTTGTTTGGTTATGGGGGAAACCAAAAACAAACTTAGCAGAAGACAGAAAATACGCCAATCGACAGGGAGATTTAACGTGGTTCGGCGGATTTGGATCCGACCTACGTCCACGGACACAAACTGAACTGCTCTTTTATTACTGAAACTTGCGTCTATTGTGCTTACAAGTCTCTCAACAATTATTTTGTTTTTTTCTTGATTCTGATGTTTTTGGATGCTCTGCCCCCCTATTTATAATAATACAGAAACCAGACTCCTATTAGCATAAGAATTCCCACCTGAAGATGGTTTTTCTTTTCCTAAAGGACTCCTAGTTGACCCAATTCTTCTTTTCCCATAAGAATTCCTAATCAAAATTATTTTTACTCTCTTTATCCTATTAGGATGTTGACTTATCAATTTTACCCCATGGAAGTAGGATAATTAAATATCTTATTCTGTAGGAATAGGGTGACTCTTCTCTGGAACATGTTTTGCCACATGCTCGGTCTTCATGTGGTCGGTCATGATGATCCTTCGAGCTAAGAATGCTTCTGCCGATCCGATTAATGCCCGGTCGCTGACCCAAAGTGGTCGGTTACTGATGAAAGTGCTCGGTCTCTTACTGTTTATGATACTCATGTGATCGGGTCGGCATTAATGATTTCGATCAGGAAGGGAATTACCCTTTTGTCCCTGTCATGCTGTTTCAAATACTATAGTGCCTAAAAACACCATCAACATCTATCCCCTAGTTCTCGGTAACAACAAGTGTGCTAGTTGGTGCCGGGAACTATATAATAGTTTTGCCCCTGTTTGGAGGTCGGTCTGTGGTTGGGAAATGCTTTGTTGCCTCTTTTTCGGTGCTTTGTCTTGAGACGCGCAACGGTCACGTCCACTTAAATGCCCATCAAATCAACTTTAGGGTTCCTTCTGATTTCGACAGTTGTCAAACATCCGCCGGGTTCCCGCCAAAAAGAGGATGAATCTAGCATAGGGAGGAGTCTTCACAGTGGGGTGATCTCTGTCGTTTCGTCATTTGTTCTTTTTTCTCCGGGATTTTCTCTTTCTTTCCTGAAAATTTCTCTGAATTTCTCTGCGATTCGCTTCGATTTAGTGCTCTTGGATTCAGACCGCGGACCTTCTTCTTCTTTGCTTACGAAACACAAGGAGCGGGCTAAACCGTGCTGTGCAGTTTCTTTCGACTTTTTCCGAGGAGAACAAGTAAGTCTTCTGAGCGATCTCTTTTCTTTGGTATGCCGTGTACCTGTTGTTTATTTTGCTTAGAGAAAGATTTGGTGGTTTGTCGGGTCTTGCCTTAGGGCGCTTTTAGAGACTTCCTACTTAGTTAGTATGGAAACTGTGAGTAGGTCCTTATAGACTGACTTCCCCTTCCTTATTTGGTGTGTTTTTTTTTTTTTTTTTTTTGGTGTTTAGGAATGTCTGACAGCGATTCTTCCCCAAAAAATCTTGCCAATCCCTTAGCTCCCCCGGTTGAGAGCTCTCCTCGAGCTCGGGGGCTCCCAATGTAGAAGACCTTGACACTACCCCTACCCCCTCCGAGATTGAACAGGATAGTTATCATCAGAGGGTTCCTCGGAGGGATCCGGAGCCAGGTGACCTGGGTAGCTTGGCTCTGGACATGAATCGGCCTTCAAGAATAACTGAGGACGATCTGGCGCTGCTGCGGCAAAGATATGATATACCAATAGACATTGTCCTGGAAGTTCCGGGACTGATGGATCGTGCTAGCCAGCCGGACGAGGGTTCGGTGGCGCTCCTTCCTATCTTCTTTGAGTGTGGGCTGCGGTTGCCGATCCAACCTTATTTTGCTTGGATGCTGGTCGAGATGGAGATCTCCCCCTGTCAGCTGAGTCTGAACAGTTGGAGAATTCTGGGAGGGTTATACACTGCTTGGCATCGGGCCGGGCTCGGCGAGCCTTCTTTGGAAGAGGTGAAGAGGTTATATCGTCTAAAGGCCAACCCAAAGGCTCATCATGGTTGATACTACCTCTCTGCTTATAGTAGTTCGTTGAACGTCGTCCAGAAGCTCCCTGATTCTAATAAGAACTTCAAAGATCTATGGTTCTGGGCTACGGGTGATTGGGGGCGGACCTTGAGGTCGGATGAAGGGGAGATCCTGGTACCGGATATCTTCAGGGCGGGAGGTTAGGAGACCGATCTTTAGCTTCCTTTCCTTTTCTTTTCTCTGTTTTGGGTTCTTACCCTTTTTCTTCCATTCTTCTTAGCTTGCTGGAGGGATGCTCCCAAAGTTTCCCACCGGGTCCGGGTGCGAGTATCCTGGGCTCGTCGGTATGCCGCCCACTGGAGGGAGTTGGTTAATGAGGTAGCTTTTGTAGAGTCTTCCCTGTTTGTTGTTGTTTTTGTGTTTTGATGTTTTTGTTGTTTTCTTGGATCCTGATTTTCCCCCCCTCTTTTTTGTTCTTGCTTTCTGTAGGCATGTCTAAGAGGCCGAAGTTTCTTGAGAAGTTGGCTGGCACTATAATGAAGGTCGGTCAAGCTGAAGTTGGAACTTCCCGGGCACATCCTGATCCTGCTGGGGAGGTGTCTCAAGGACAAGTCCATCTGGGTGCTCGGGGAGTATCTCCCCCTTCTGACGTGCAGCTATCTGGATCTGCTCGTTCTGCCAGCACGCCGAAGCCTCTTAGGAAGAGGAGGCGTCAATTTGGGTCTGAGGAGACCGAGTTGGTCCAAGAGGAGGAAGAAGAGGCTGTGCCGGTCAAGGAGAAAGGCGTCCGTAGGGGGAAAAAATCATCTGCGGGTTACTCCAGGAGACGGAAGGGTTCTGTGATCCTCGGGGTGGATGACCTGGGAGAAAACGTCCGGGAGGCCACCTCTCATTTGGTACCGGCTTTTAATGAATTGGCCGAGGTGATTCCTCCCGGGGAGGTTTCCAGGTATGAGGATATCTCTCCCGAAGCTATTGTGACCGAGATGAGTTCTCAGATGGCAAAGGTAGTTTTATTCTTCTTTCTGACTTCGGTTTTCGGTCTTCTTTGTGTAATATTTTGACTTTCTTTGTTTCCGTGCAGGCCACTTACCTTTTGGCGAAGAACAAAGACCTCCTCCTGAGTCTGCTGTCCGAGGGTGGTCAGGCTCAGAGGCTTCAGAATCGTCTTGCAGAAGTGGAGGCTAAGCTGACCGACCAGGAGGAGGTGATAAAGAATCACGAGGCGGCCGCCATTGAGAACTTCAAAACTAACAAAGCTCTTAAGGCTGCTGCCGCCTTGGAGCGAAAGCTTGCCGATGTTGCCCGGGAGGACTTGAAAGCTGCCCAATCGGAGATTGGTGTTTTGAAGGCAAAGGTGGCCAGTGCTGAAACTAAATTGAAGGCCAATGAAGAGCAAGTGGCGCGGGCCCGGAATGACCTTGAGAGGAAAAAGGCCGAGCTTGAGGAGAGAGAGGCCGATCTTGAGGGTGAGAAGGAGGCTATTCGTCTTGAGGGAGTTGGTGACTGTGCCGAAATGATACCGATGGTGCTGCCGAATCTGAACATGGACCTTATCTATGCGGCCTTCAGTTTTTGCAAGGGGGATATTTCCGAGGAGGAGTTTCGGAAGTGGCTCCCTCCCCCACCCAAAGGGGTGATGGACCCGGAGCCGCTTTCGGTTGTTCCGGCTCCTGGGGTTTCCCAAGAAGAATGACCAGAGGCTCCTACCGCCGGTGAGGACTGCCTTGAGATCCCTCCTCCCATTCCTGAAGTAGAGGTCCCCCCGGCTGCCGGTGTTGAAGCCGTAGTTCCTCATTCTGATGCCGAGCCGCTTCTCCCGTCATCTGAGCTAATTGAAGAGGAAATTCCTGCCCCTGTGCGGGCTGAATGAGAAAGGGTAACCCTACCGGGGTCCTATGTACACTTTAACTTTTTGTAATAACATTACAATTTGGTATTTTGATATACATACATGTGTATTTATGTACATTTCCCGTCTCTTCCTTACCTTTTTCTTTTATGCTTCTTTTGTTTGCCTGAATACTCCGGGACCTTTCGGGGTTTTAACCCAGCCCCGAGTTGAGAGAAGCACTTGGCTCTGGGGGAATGTTACATCCCCAGTCCAAAGAAGCTGTCGGTGGGACGTATCCCGACCCCGAGTTGAAACAAATACTTGGCCCTGGGGGAATGTTACATCCCCAGTCCAAAGAAGCTGGCTCGGTGGGACGTATCCCGACCCCGAGCTGAAAGAAAGACTTGGCTCTGGGGGAATATTACATCCCCAGTCCAAAGAAGCCGACTCGGTGGGACGTAACCCGACCCCGAGCTGAAAAAAAGACTTGGCTCTGGGGGAATGTTACATCCCCAGTCCAAAGAAGTCGACTCGGTGGGACGTCACCCGACCCCGAGCTGAAAGAAAGACTTGGCTCTGGGGGAATGTTACATCCCCAGTCCAAATAAGCTGACTCAGTGGGACATGACCCGACCCCGAGCTAAATAACCAAGCGGCATCGGCGGAACGAATCCAGCCCCGAGCCGAAATAAACATCGATCTCGGCGGTACAAGAGCAGACCCGAGACGATTAGCCAAGAGGCCTCGGCGGAACGAATCCAGCCCCGAGCCGAATAACCAAGTGGCCTCGGCGGAACGAATCCAGCCCCGAGCCGAATAACCAAGTGGCCTCGGCGGAACGAATCCAGCCCCGAGCCGAATACTCATTGGGACTTATTCAGAAGGGAAGTGAATCAACCTTTGAAGCCCTACCGAATCTGGCATGGGCGTCCCCTTGCCAGACCAGTGAGAAACAAAAAACAAATAAATAAAATCAAAAGGTGGGGGTGACTTAGCACTTGTCCCAAAGCAAAACGTTAAAATGTAAATAACAGCACGGATGTCTCAGAACAGCGTCCCGTCTGAGGCCTCCAAAACACAATTCTGAATCTTTCAATTCAGCGTCCTGGCGAACCAGGATTTGGATCAGGTGAGCGTTTGAATGGTAAGGGCACCTCCTCTGTACGTCAGGTCACTATGGAGCCTGCGTTTTACGCGAGGGCTCCTCCTTACCGCGCTGGAGCAGGTGCACGCTACAGGGGCATAACGCCTCCCCGTGCTGCGCCTCTCCGGATCCAAATGATGAATGGATCAAAGAGTGTCCGGGTTACTAAGGGCATATTCCTCCTTAGGTCCGGTGTCACTGGAGCAAGCAATCGTCACGGGGGCATCGTCTCTCCCCGTGCTATGCTTTCCCACGGATCCATTACATCGAGCGGCCTTGGCGGAACAAAATCCAGCCCCGAGCTGAGAGAGATGACTCTGGGGGAATGTCCCATCCCCAGACCAAAAGAGCATGACTCGGTGGGACTAAAACCCGACCCCGAGCTGAGAGGGATGGCTTTGGGGGAATGTCCCATCCCCAGACCAAAAGAGCATGACTCGGTGGGATTGAAACCCGACCCCGAGCTGAGAGGGATGGCTCTGGGGGAATGTCTCATCCCCAGACCAAAAGAGCATGACTCGGTGGGATTGAAACCTGACCCCGAGCTGAGAGAGATGGCTCTGGGGGAATGTCCCATCCCCAGACCAAAATAGCATGACTCGGTGGGACTAAAACCCGACCTCGAGCTGAGAGAGATGGCTCTGGGGGAATGTCCCATCCCCAGACCAAAAGAGCATGACCCGGTGGGACTAAAACCCGACCCCGAGCTGAGAGAGATGACTCTGGGGGAATGTCCCATCCCCAGACCAAAAGAGTATGACTCGGTGGGATTGAAACCCGACCCCGAGCTGAGAGGGATGGCTCTGGGGGAATGTCCCATCCCCAGACCAAAAGAGCATGACTCGGTGGGATTGAAACCCGACCCCGAGCTGAGAGAGATGACTCTGGGGGAATGTCCCATCCCCAGACCAAAAGAGCATGACTCGGTGGGACTAAAACCCGACCCCGAGCTGAGAGGGATGGCTCTGGGGGAATGTCCCATCCCCAGACCAAAAGAGCATGACTCGGTGGGATTGAAACCCGACCCCGAGTGGGGAATTTCAATTTCAGGTGGTAGCAGGACATTGCTGCTTTTGTTTTCATCATGAAGGGCCGCCCGAAGATGGCCTGGTAACTGCTCATGCAGTCTACTACGGTGAAGTCCGTCATGATTGTCCGGGTCCGAGGGTGTGTCCCGACAGTTATTGCCAACTGTATTTTTCCCAGTGGGATGACAGTTGATCCTCCGAAACCGTATAGGGGAGTGCTATCGTTGGTCAGGGTTGCATATTCCACCCCTAGGTCGTCTAGTGCTTCTCTGGAAATTATGTCAACCGCGCTCCCGGGGTCTACCAGGATTCTGTCAACCTCCGACCCGCTGATGATTGCCTTGATTATCAATGCGTCGTCATGAGGAAAACTTACTCCTCGGGCATCCTCATCAGTGAACATTATTGGTACCGACCGGGCTCCCTGCAGCCCTGTGTCCTGCTCTGTCTCTAAGACATCTGGTCCTCGGGTTCTGCTGTAATCCTTCCTTGACCGGTTAGAGTTTCCGGCCAGTGTTTTTCCCCCTGCGATGATGTTGATTTGGCGACCACGTGCTCTTTGCCGGGCTATCATGACCTCGTGGTCAATGTATTTGTTCAGATACCCGTTTCGTGCTAGATCTTCCATTTGTTCTCGCAGGTCTTTACATCCGTCTGTTGCATGTCCCTTGGAATTGTGGTGCACACAGTAGGCCTTTTGATTCCTATTGTCCGGTGGGAATCTCCTTTGATCGGGTTCACTAAGAGACCTTTCCCTTGAATCTCCATGATAATTTGTCTTAGTGGTTTCTTCAGGGGGATGTATGCATCTTCCCCGACCACATGGTTTACTTGGGTCGGCGCTCTTCTCTCCTGGTTGTCCCGGTGGAGTGGTTTGAACTCTTTTTGCTTCGGGGGTGGTCTCCTGGATTCTCTTTCTGTTCGGCGGGGGGCGCCCTCCCTTGCGGTCCTATCTCTGATGGTGCTCCCTCTTCGGGACACTTTCTCATCGTTTTCTAATAAAACGAACTTTCGGGCCACCTCCAGGGCGGTGGCGTAGTCCGGGGTGTCTTGGATCCTTAGATGGGTCCACAGCCTTCCGACCCTCAAGGCTCCTTTCAAGCTTTCCAGGGCCCCGGGGGATTCATACCCTCCAACCTCGAGTACCATATTATGGTACCTTTCAATAAATATTTTCAGAGGCTCATCGTCTCCTTGCTTCATGAGCCTGAGTTCTCCAATCGTTTTTCTGGGGACACAGGCCCCCTTGAAGTGTCGTATGAATGATTCTCTCAGTCGCGCGAAGCTGTTGATGCTTCTTGGGGCTAGGCTTCGGTACCATAGAATGGCCGGTCCGGCCAGGGTGAGCGGAAATACTTTGCAGATGGCGTCCCCGGTTACCCCTTGTACTTCCATTAATAGAACGAACCCTTCAATGTGGTTTTGGGATCGGTACGGCCTTTGTACGGTGTCATGTTGGGCATACTGAATCTTTTTGGGAATTTCTCTGATCTTATTTCTTCCGTGATGAGGGACTCATCTTTGGCGTCCTGGTCATTCCCTTTGTTTGCATTGGGGTATACTCCCCATTTGACCAGCTCCTCCCGCAACCAAGATTTCATGTTGCTATCTTGGATTCCATGCCGCCCTCCGTGGTTTCTTTTCTTTCTGCTATCTCGGGAGTGGCGCTTTTCTGGGTCGGTGTCATCTCGCACCTTTTCGGTATGTTCCTTCCCTCTTCTCCGGGTACTGTGAGGGCTACCGTAGGAGGAGTCCGGTGATGTTTCGTCATCTTCCTCTTCCCACGTGTCCTCGGTTTGGGAATCTCTTTGTACCACCACAGATCTCACCCTGTAGGGTTCCCTCCTCCGGGGTCTGTTGTCTTCGCTTGTATCGATAATTCTCTTCCCTTCTGTTATCTCATTCCTTCGTCGGCTAGTCCCAGCCTCGAATTTTCCGTCGTGTGCTCCTTCCATTCTCTCCAACCGATCTACTATGGTTTTTAGTAGAGTTTGGTTTTCCTCCCTATTTTTCCTAAGGTTTTCCTCGATCTTTTCCATCCGGTCTGCAGTTGAGTTCCCTGATGATTGTTGGTTTCCGCCTTCCGCCATTTGTCTTTACGCGAGTTGCTTTTTGTAGGATTCCCCACAGACGGCGCCAACTGTTGACGGCTGATTTTGGTCTCAGGGTAATATGGGAATATTACCTCCGAGGTAATCCTCCCTCAACGGTGAATTTGTTTGGTTATGGGGGAAACCAAAAACAAACTTAGCAGAAGACAGAAAATACGCCAATCGACAGGGAGATTTAACGTGGTTCGGCGGATTTGGATCCGACCTACGTCCACGGACACAAACTGAACTGCTCTTTTATTACTGAAACTTGCGTCTATTGTGCTTACAAGTCTCTCAACAATTATTTTGTTTTTTTCTTGATTCTGATGTTTTTGGATGCTCTGCCCCCCTATTTATAATAATACAGAAACCAGACTCCTATTAGCATAAGAATTCCCACCTGAAGATGGTTTTTCTTTTCCTAAAGGACTCCTAGTTGACCCAATTCTTCTTTTCCCATAAGAATTCCTAATCAAAATTATTTTTACTCTCTTTATCCTATTAGGATGTTGACTTATCAATTTTACCCCATGGAAGTAGGATAATTAAATATCTTATTCTGTAGGAATAGGGTGACTCTTCTCTGGAACATGTTTTGCCACATGCTCGGTCTTCATGTGGTCGGTCATGATGATCCTTCGAGCTAAGAATGCTTCTGCCGATCCGATTAATGCCCGGTCGCTGACCCAAAGTGGTCGGTTACTGATGAAAGTGCTCGGTCTCTTACTGTTTATGATACTCATGTGATCGGGTCGGCATTAATGATTTCGATCAGGAAGGGAATTACCCTTTTGTCCCTGTCATGCTGTTTCAAATATTATAGTGCCTAAAAACACCATCAACAAATATATTTATAATTTATGATTTAGTTTTGTTACCTTATAATTCTATACGACGCCGTTGAGAGGTATTATTCTTTCGCAAATGGCAATAGAAGATTGAATCGAGGGAATTGTTTGGCGGTGACAACTCTCAGTCAATTGAAAATGTCATGGCTAGCTAGATCCATCGCACAATCTCTTAAGCTCGATGACGACGGCGAAGAAGATCACTCACATACAAACAACTCCAATGGTTCAAATGAAGAATCAACGGCCGACACTCCACGCGGAGTCAAAGAGGACCTCACGGATCTCACCAAATCCTTCTCGCGCCAATTATGGGGCGTCGCTTCTTTCCTAGCTCCTCTTCCACAAGAACAACCACCGTCCGATGAATCCGATACGGACGTCTCTGATGAGGCACTTCTTGAAGGAATCAAAAGCGATTTCGCCGATATTAGCGGCAAATTCAAGAGCGGAATCTCGAAATTGGCGTCTAATTTCATACAATTTGGATCGGTGACTGACCCGTTCGATGCGGTTGGTGTTACTGAAGAGGTCTTGTTTTTTGCCAGAAACATCTCTATGCATCCCGGGACTTGGATTGATTTTCCTGTTCCTGACGATGACGATTTTGATGGTTTGTTCTTTCTCAAATTATTTGATTTTATAGTAGTTTTACTCATTTGGTAGTATTTTATTATTTGATTATTAAGCCAGCGTTTGGCACGATGTCCGACAAACGTTAACGTTCACAAAAACATAATTGAGCTTATTTTTTTACGCGAGCTTGTACTCTAGCGTTCCCCGACTTATAAGCTAGTTTATACTCTCTGACAATACCAAACACACCCTAACTGTATGAATTGCTGCTCTTTAATTTATGTTCTAGTTGATTTTGCTTGTGCTTTAGTCTTCAAAATTTTCCATGTGTACTTACTTGATATGGGAGTTTGGTTGCTATGAATGGTCTCCGAAGTTGCGTCATCTTAATAATTTACTTTAGGCTTTGAAATGTAACCAATGAAAATGTATTTTCAAGATTCTTTGGCATATATTTAGATTATTTTAGTCTCGTTTAGGTGTGTTGTTTTTGGCCTCCCACTAGTATTCAATCTGTGAAGCTAGAAATTCCTAAATTATGAACTCAACACCCAGTCATTTGATAGTAATCTGGTCATTTATCACGGCCAATTTCATTTTCATTTGTTGTGTTCCATCATTTTTTTTCTTTTATGAGATTTGTGCTGAACATTATCTCATTCTGAACTGTTTTCTCTCTGGTTTTATATGTTCACATGTACACATGCCTTATAAATCCAGACATTGCATTCAAACGAGAATTTGTACTATAAAGAATCCTTTTGGTTGGGTTTCTACAAGAGATGCACTCTATTTTCACGATGCATATTCCCTTTTTCTTTCCTCCAATTAAATGAATCAAACTGATTATATTTAATTTATATTTTCAGATTTTGACATGTCTGACTCCCAACAAGAACATGCTTTGGCTGTTGAACGCCTTACACCTGCATTAGCAGCTCTCAGGATGGAACTTTGCCCGGGGCATATGAGTGAAAGTTGTTTCTGGAAGATTTATTTTGTACTTTTACAGCCTAGACTTAATAAAGATGACGCCAAACTTTTGTCAACTCCCCAAGTAAGTCGATCTGTTGCTACATAGTTGTGTGTTTCTTTGTTTTCTTTAGCCATTCAATTTCTGTTGAACCCAGAGATTCTCAACACAATGGTCGTTTATGGACTTCTTTATTACATACTAAAGCAGGCAGTTTTGAATTTTCTTCCCCCTTTTGTCTGACGTGATGGTTTGTCGATGTTTTTGGGTTTCTTTATTTCATTTATGAGATGTTTTTGTTGGTGATATGTTAAAGATTATTTATTGAACCATCTTGAGAATTCCAGTTCATTAGGTAGCCTCACTCCACCCTCTCTCTCATTTTCTCACTTTTATGGTTGATAAATGCAGAGATAAATCTTAAACAATTGGTTTGCCAAATAAAATTGTAGGTAACTATAATGTCATAGATTTGACATTAGTCTTTATAAAATTCATTGGCATTGGACTTCAAAAGTTTTTTTCAATTCTGCTAAGAGTATGAGTAGCACCTTGTGAAAACTGGACATGGCTGTCAGCTAACTACATACTTTCCATCTCTGTTCTGATTTCCTCTGTCTTTTATTTAAGCTTAAGTTGCCATCCATTTCTAATAGATGACTGTATGCACACAGATACTGGAAGCCAGAGCAATGTTGGCGCACGAATTGCAGAACAGAGCTAAGTCAAAACCAGAACCAGTTAATTCTGATGTTGCTGCTTCTGATGCCAACAAAACTGATAAAGGTGGTGCTTCTTATATGGGTGATACTGCCGAATTACCTGAGAAAGAATGTCATACTGTGCTGTCTGAGAAAGAATGTCATACTGTGCTATCTCCTGTCCATTCTGAATCAGTGCCTCGTAATGCATCTGCCGCTGATGAAGACCCATCTGTTATAGCAATTGATTTCGAAACAGTGAAGCACCCAGTTCAAATTACTGAGATGCAGGTTATTGACAAGTCTGTTGTGAAGGAAGACGCTGTGGACGCGGCCAAACATCAACATTCACTCTCTGGTTCCTCTGTTGGAGTTGAAGAGAAATTTGATGATGATGGCGATGATTGGTTGAAAGAGGAAAGTTCAGAAACGGTTGGTACGAGTGGTTCCATAATGCATCTGGAAGATGATGAGGATGTATCGTTCAGTGATCTTGAGGAAGAAAATGAAGATGTTCCTATAAATTACAAGAAAGTGACTTCTGGCTCTGATTCTTCAACAAAAGACTCACGAGACTGGGTTCAACTTTAGCAGGAGCTCTGCTGACATGGATAAGGATATTAGCTCAGTGGGTGTCAATCCTACTGCATCTCAGCAGGTAAGTGCTCGTAATCCCGAGACCAAGGAATCCAATGACTGGCTTGATGTTAATGATATTGATGAGATGTGATAATACCATAAAAGTACTCTTGGGTATATTGTTCTAGCTGATTCTTGTTAATAGCCTGCATATGGTTTCTCCAGTCAAAGTTAGGCACTTAGGCTTTGTTTGCTATATCATATGCTTGTACATAAAACCCTATCGAAATTGAATAATGATGTGCGTACCTCATTTTTTTTTTTTTTAAAATTTAAGAAATATTAATATGTGGTAAATTCAGAGCTAGGTAAAAGATCCCATTTTTTTTTATCTGGAAATTGCATGCTGTTGATTTATAATTGTTAATGGTAGATGTTCTAAATTTTGTTGCTTCTTTGAAATATGAATCTTTAGGATAAAATTGATCGCGTCCTAGAAATAGGCAAAACAATTTGAGACTTGGAAACCGATGAAGCGAGATATGGATTCATGTGAATAATTATGTCACAAGTACAGGGGGGATTAGTTTATTTTGGGTAGGCTAGGCCTCTTCGTTTTGGCAGTATGGAAGGAACAAGGATCATGAAAGAAAAAACCCTTAACTAGACAGAGAAATGATTTTCAACTTCTTCTTTTTTCATCTACTAGTTTACGCTTATATCACACTGCAAGAAGAGCATTTTATGTAGATTCCCCTATCTCTTTTTCAGCAATTTCGCTGTGCATTGACAGAGAATGAGCCGGTTGTTGCATATCTGAGGGCAGTCCCATTCGATTTCGAGCACAGATGTCCAGCCTCAAACCCTGCACAAAATACTTAATCATGAGCCACAGTGGTTCGCAAATAGTCTGTAAATTAAGCATAAGCAGTGAACATACATGGGAGATTCTTGCAGCAATCAAACACTGGGGTAGCTTTTGCCTTTTGGCTTTCTGTATCCAAAGTGCAACCATAGGGCCTTATAAAATACTCAATTTTAGAGGTCTATGTTGGGTCCGAGTACGCCCCTTCCGGTGCCCCACCACCGGCGCAGCCCTGACATCGCTCGTGGTCCCAGTCAGGATACATTAATTGGTGGAGCCACCGCTCCATGTGGGCGACCGGACGTGGGAATGGTTAGCCTCACACTCTCCTGGTTTCCCCTTCCCTTCCGAGTAAATCTTTGGTGCAACAGTGGTATGGATGATGTGGTACCACCAATCAATTAAAAAATAACATGTTTAATTTTCTTCCTATTTTTTAGTTGTTTTTTGACTTTTTAGCACGCGTGGCAAAGGATGATTGGCTTGTTGCATGGATGACATGGTACCACTGTTGCACCAAAGATTTTCTCCTTCCCTATGATGTGCCTTGACCAAATCTCTAGTTGCTCTTCTACATTGGCCGGCATGCGGCTCTATTCTTGTGGGTCCATGCCACGGAAGCAGGCACGCGGCATCTTAACTCGTAAAGCACCGCCGATATTTCGGACATTGGAGCCGGTCTATCCACCGACTCCAGTCATCTCTAACTCTTAAGGCCGTGTTTTCTGTTGACACGTGTCGCGGTCTCAAAAGTGCCTGCAAGTAAATCATTTCAAAAATATTTTTACAAGAAAAACAGCATAAATCCTTCCTAAAACCATAATATAAGAAACCTCGTGTGTGACATCATATTTTCGTCATCCCTTTGCTACAGCATTAGCGGCAGGATAATTCTATGCATATTCTTCTAAAATAAACTTGAAAGTGTTGTGGTATCTCTCTAAGTTGACACACATGGGACTGCAAATTATGGAATCTTAAACATCTAGGGGTCCAAAGGAACTCAATTTTTCTATTATTATAAAATAATAATTTGTTATAACTCTCCACATGGCGGATTTTCCGATTCCATAACTTTAAATTGATCTATGATGATCATCCGATATGTTTAATTTGATCAAAAGAGTTGCACCCTCACACTTGTACTTTGGTCTACATGGCACAGTTTCTTCCTACTGTCATTTCCAAGCAAGTACAAAAGGGTACATTAATCAAATTTAAAAATTGCATAACTAAATTGAAGAGTTTCTATTTTATTGTTTTAAATATTTCTGTTGAAGGTTGACTATTCTTATCTAATTAAAGATTAAATTGTCGCATTCTTGACTCTGACACTCAGGTCGTTTTTGCTTCTCTGCCTCTGCTTTCACTTTTTTCTTTTGATGATTCGGAAAAGTAAGTTTAAGGAATTGCTTCTGTAATAGCAAATAAACCATATCAAACATAAAGTTTCCTTTTTTTTTTTTTCCATTTTTATTATCTGTCAGAGTCAAGATTGCTTTTTGGTACCGTATTATTTATGGACCTGCTATTAGTGAAAATGGGTCTAGATTTTACACGGAAAAACAAGAAGTTGCTATTTTTATTGGCAGCTTGTAGTTTCAGCGGTTATGGTTTGCACAAGTTTTATAATTTGCCTGCTATAGCTCAGAAGAGAAAGAGAGTTTTGAAGTTCTTTGGAGCTTTGATTTCTATTGCAGAGGATATTTCTGATTCTGCTGAAACATTCGGATTGGTGTCCAAAGACTTGAAAGCTTTCTTGAACTCTGATTCTGACCAAATTCCCAATAGCTTTAAGCAAATTTCCAGGATCACCAACTCAAATAAGTTCTCAGAGTCAGTAATTATTGTTACACAAGCTTTGTCTAGGGGTATTTTGCGAGGATATCGATCCCAGGCTAAGAGTGATGAGGCTGCAAGTAATAATCCAAGTTTCGAGGACAGAGTTTTCGACAAGCTTTTTACGACAGCTGGGTCTGGTTTTGTCTCTGTTGTTGTAGGAAGCTTTACTAGGAACTTGGTTATGGCTTTTTATACAGACTGGCAATCTTGTGGCGAAATAATACAGTGGAATTCAAGTAATTCGATTGGTACGGACCATCTTGGATTGGAAAACAATTCAATTCCAGGATGGCTGAATGTGGTTTGTGGCAATGAGAAGTTCAGAGAGCTTATTGGGGATTGTGTCCAATTGTTTGTGAGCACAGCCGTTGCTGTTTATCGTGACAAGGCTTTGGATATGAACACAGATGATGGATTCTTTACGGCATTGGCTAATCCCAAACATGAAGCAAAAGTGAGAGAAGTGATGGTATCTGTTTGTAATGGTGCAGTTGAGACTCTTATCAAAACATCCCATCAAGTGTTAACAAGAAGGAAGAAGCTTTCTGGGCAAGAAGCATTTTGGGCTCAAGTGAAAGCAAGAAATTCATCTACAGTATTGGCAGTGGCAAGCAATAGAAAAATTATTCTTGATGTCTCTGGGAGAGTAGCTTTTGAAATGGTCAGGTCTTTCCTTGAAATCTTGCTGGAGAAACTATTTGATGGTATCAAAACATCTGTGGATGTTGTTAATGAGACTGGTCTTGAGATTCTCAGATATGTTACTGCAAGGATTTCAGTTGTTGTTACTGTATGTGTCTCTTTGTGCTTGCACTTTTTAGATGGTCCCTGGATTTTGGCCTCCTCTTAAATTATGTATTTTCTCATGACTGCATAATCAAAGAAATCATTTTCATTTTGATTCTTTATATCAAATGATTGTATATTTGCTTATGTCATTGGAAGTTATCATTTCAATGACTAACTGCTTCTCGAGTGGATAGTGAATTTTTTTTTGAAACGTTGAAAATTCCACCGTCAAATTATTTCATTTGAGTTTAAGGGGAGCAAGTAAAATCCCCGATGTCCCAGACTCTTATAAAGAAATATATCCCTTGAACTCGAATTCAGGATCTGACAACCAAATCTTAAATTCTTTACCACCAAGTCACACCCCTTGAGGGCGCATAATAAACCATTCATGAAAAATACACAATTTAGTTTACTCTTATTATTATTATTATTATTTTTTAATTTTTAAAGATGAATTTCATTCATAAAACTAACAAAAAAATATAGATAGAGAGAAATCATCTGCTAGAAAGTAGAAACCACTCCTATGCTCGGATGAGGCTGTTCTAGCTAGCTCGTTAGCCAGAGAGTCACAACCTCTATGCAGGGCCGGTCCTGAATTTTTGGGTGCCCGGTGCGAAAGCTCAAAATATGCCATTTTTCATTACGAAAACATATGTTTAAAAATAATAATATTTAACGAAGGCTGGAACCCAAGCGAAGCTGGGGGCTAGGCCCTCACGCCCAAATTATATTACTTGAGAAAATATATAAAGGGGATATAAAGGGGGACATAGTATCTAAACCCCGACAATAAAAAATATAATCATATACAACTATTCCTAGCAAAGCTCCTTAAAATTTCAATAATTAAGAAATTGTCTTCTAGCATTTTTTGAAACAAAATCATCAATTATATCATCACACTCCAATTCTTCAATCTCATCATTTTCAATGCAAAAGATTGTTAATCCATTTAGCCTATCTTGAGTCATAATGGTCCGCAAGTAAGATTCTAATAATTTCAATTTATAAATTGTAAAAACAAATTTCAATTTAGTGCCCCCTCATCAACTTTCCCGTCTTTAGAATATTTTTGGGCCCTGGATAGTCGCCCTTGTGGCTCCTGCCCAGGGCCGGCACTGCCTCTAGGGCAGAATTGAACCACAACACGACCCAATCTATTGATCGATTCTTGGATATCTTGGATTATTCAATTGATCTATTTGATACTAGGGTGAGAATTTGTGAAGTAAATGTGTATTAACATTTACTTGAATTTAGAATCACAATGAGAAGCCTTTATATAAGCATTATACAACTATCATATTACATACATAACTACCATATTAAATACACAACAATACCAACTACACACTATACACTACACAACTAACATATCCAATCTAATTTATTATTATCTACCATATTGAGTTTAAAGGGGATGTTAGATTATTAATAATGTTAGATTATTAATAATGTTAGATTATTAAGTTATTGATCCCTCGAATTACCAATATTTGAGATATATGAATTCTCTCAAACGAATCCAATCTAATTTATTATTATCTTCCGTATGAATATTTGTGTTTGTTACACAACCACATCATTAAACCTGTAAAAAGTAATAAAAATGGTAGGTAAACTTTATTAACCATTGAAAGTGCTTGCTTCAATTTGTCGCCATTTTCATTTCCATTTTGTTTATTAAAATGTTTTTGTTCTTGATCATACAACACTTATACGCAATTGAGTGCTTTGCTGCCAATTGTTGTCAATGAATTAACTAATTTGGAAAATATATAGTGGGCAGGCATGATACATAAATGGTTGGTTGAAGTTTCAAGTTCAACTTTAAATGAGCATACATATAGGTGTAGATTGTGAAAAGCCTAGGGCACTATTTATGGTCCACTAATGAAGAGATGAGGGTTAATAAAGGATTAATTTGCACTATTAGGATTGACGAATGGGTCGGATTTTGAAAAGTCAAATATAATTTAAGTATTTTTTATTTAAGTTTTGGTCTGAAAAAACACACTAAGAGAATCAATTCAAAATTTAATAATTGAGTTTTTCAATATTTGAAAATATTAATAAATAATACTACGAGCTTTTTAAAATATGGCTCATTTACCAACCCTAATTGATATCATTAAATTTTATTTTGACTTTCAGTATTTAACATTGGATTTCATGTTTAAAAACAAAAAAAATGAAATAGTCTCACCTATATATGTAAATATATATGATCACTTAAATATTAATTTATAATAGACAGTGAAGGGAAAGAGCGGTGTGTAACTCGTAAATCTCGCCTCGTGATCTGAGGAGGGGTGTTACCGAGTGTAGGGGAGATACCTTTTTTAGCATCGATCGGAGAGACTAAAGCCGATTGTTAATTTTAGGGGTGTGTATTGGTCGGTTCGATCGGTTAATCCTTAATTTTTTAACCAAATCGAAATTATTTGGTTAAGTAAATATTTAACCAATTTAACCATATAATGTCACATAACCATTAACCAACTTAACCATCATTTTTCGATCGGTTTTAGTTAATTCGGTTATTAACTAGTTCAGAATCTCCACAAATAACAATCCACATTAACACATTAATGCAAATTTAAATTCATAAAAAAGACCATCATATATGTGTTTAACAACAGAAGAAAAATTTAAATTCATCAAAAAATAGTCTATGACTACACTCAGTAGAGACAGAAGGTAAAAAATTGAATTTCATTTTAATTAAAAATATATATAAAATCAAATTATGATTTGTAATCGGTTAATTGGTCGGTTCTGTTATACAAATCTCATAACCTTAACCGAAATTGGAAAACAGAAAAAGTTAAAAATCTTAACCGAAAAAATCGATTTAATCACAATAACCGAACCATTATAAAAAGATTAGTTGCAGCGGTTCGATTAATCGATTAAAACCGATTAATGCAAACTCCTAGTTAATTCTAGTCAAAAGTTTAGAATGAAGAATTTATGATTTTTCCCTCTAATTTTTTAGTGAGTCATTATTTTATTTTTTTTAAAAGTTAGAAATTTCGCTATCAAATCACGTGACCCGAGTTTAAGCGAAGCAAATGAAATTCTCACCTGCCACATGCCCTTATAAAAACAACAACAATTAGATTTAAACTCACGACCTGACAATTAAGTTCTAAATCTTTTATCACAAAATCGTTACTATGATAAGAGATCAATGATAAGGGTGAGAGAATGCAAAATGGGGAGTGGAGATCACTCTCTAATTGAGTACAACCGACAATTCTTATAAGAAATTGATTAAGACTTTTACTGCACTAATAGAAAAACATATTGTCTTGACAGATGATTTATGACAAATACTTATTATGTAATCAATTTCTGACACATATGTGACATATAAATTAATTATCAAGAATTAATGACAGATTTGTGACAGATAATTATTTGTCAAGAAATAATGATAGAAGTCTTGATAAAAAATATTCCTATCAAGAATTAATGATAGAAATGCTTGAAAGAAAATAATTCTATCAAGAATTCATGATTTTTGCAATTCAATATATTAGTCAATTGCCAAATTTAAAACAATCATATAAAATTTGTTTTAAAAAAATAAATTTTAAATTAAAAATTAAAAATTAAATTATAAAGACTATGAATTAATTATGCATTTTGAGCATAGTTTTTGTAATCGAATCGGTCTGTTCGGTTCAATTGGTCAAATCAAGAACATGCATTTGGTTCAGTCGGAATCATGTTAAAAAATCGATAGACTTAAAAATTGGGACAAAAAACTGTGAGAAACTCAAAATCAATTAAATCCGATTTTGTTATTTTATTATGTAATTACAATAAATTTAAAATGTAAGTTTAAAACCCGATTTTTATAATTTATAAAATATAACTAAAAATCAAAACGACTCCGTTTAATTTATATCCAAAATACAAAATTCACACACTTTGAAAATTTCACAAATCTTTTCTTCCCTCCCAAATAAAATTTATTTGCACGGTTGTATTTGAATCGATGGAAGAAGATTTAGATGAATAGTGACTCATGGTGAACAGTAACTTCGATCAGAATTTCGTTCCAGCGCGTTCGTGGGATCGTTCGGAGTCCACATATGGTCTCGAAGTCTCGATAAGACCTACCGGTAAAAATCCTCAAATTTCAAGTTTTTCATTAAATATTCGGATGCATCGAGTAGTTTCGTAGAGTAGCGTAATGATATGAAATGAATTGTTTGAGTTTTAGTATATGGAATATGTGCATTTGGTAGAATCCGAGTGAAAACGAAACGAGTTTAATTGATCTGATAGAATATGTTAGTTTTCGATAAAAGTGGGCTTTTGCATATACTAACGTGTTTTAATTTTAATGATAGTTATAAGTTATATATGATATTACGAATATGTTTGAATAAATTAGGTAGGTTTGGATGGTTTGGGACCCTTCCGTAGCGTTTACGGAAATATTTTCGGAAGATTTTCCAAAAAACACGTAAATCGATAATTTAAGTTAACTGATGAGTTGAGTTAGTTTATAATGATGTTTTAAGACTACTGAAACTGAAAGTGTTGAAATCAAACTTATTTGGGTCGTCCCGGAAAGATCCGGCACTTTGTCAAAGTCAAGTCGAGAATTTCATAAGTTGCGATTCTAATAATATTTAGCCACGTGTTTTGGTAAACTTGACTAGGAACTAGAGTGTTCGTGAAGCCAGGTAAGTAACTTATGTGATGTGTTTTCGAATCGTTCTTGTACGGACATTGTGTGTGTAAGCCAACCGTATGTATATGTTGTTGAATGATGTCATCTTTGATGTAATGGTTGTTGTGTGTGCTTTATGGTTAGTTGTTTGATGTTCGTAAATGTTTCTGAGTGTATGTGTATGATGGAACTCGTGTTATGTATGTATCATTTATGGTTATGTGAAATGAATAGATGATTTGAAATCGATGAGAACATCAGAGGTTATAAAGCGTGTTTTGCCAAGTTGCAATGATATATACATATATGTATAAGAATTACGATATTTTTTTGCATGTATATAAGATAAGTATGTTTTGAATTGAAAGAAATGTGATTGTTTCATTGATTTGATGATGTTTCAAAGATACTTAATCGTAATGAAGTATAATAAGTTTGACTCCATGTTACATATAATGGAATTGGATTCGATGTAAAATGACTTGTTTGTGATGATCGGGTCGATGCTTTATCTGATTTGAATGTTTGGTTATAGATTGACATATATATAGATTGACATATATATAGATTTGAAAATTTGTCATGATAAAGTATAAAGGATAATAAAAGTTGGTAAATCTGAACTTGTAACAATCTATTAATTCTGTTAATCTGTTGATATATTTGTCTTGTTTGTTTATAGTAGCATGGTTACTCACTGAGTTTTTAAAACTCACACCAAACCAGTTTGCTAGTTTTGCAGGTTAGCTTCGAGATTGGTCAATCACGACAGCTTTGGAAGTCATGTGCGATACGTGGATCACCTAAGCGGCAGTCACCCTCGTAAGTGTCTTGGGAAAAGTTTAGAAATTTAGAAGTTTAAGAAGCTTAAAATATTTTGTTATTGCTTTATTTGTCGTGTTGAGCACACTGTCTGTATATATATCTTAGTAATTGTTTAATTGTTTATAATGTGGTGAGCACAGAGCTCTTGAGTGTTAATAGATGATGTGGGCGGGGCCCTTAGGTGATGATTTTGTTTTGTTGGACTGGACCCGAGGTCTATTTTGATATATGATGTTTATTTCAGGTTCGTTTTGAAGTTGGACTGAGATCCAGATTGTCCAGTTTTAGGATACATTATGTCGGATTTTTGGTAAATTTAGAGGCTTATGGAGATGGATTAATCCTATATTCTACCGGCAGCATTCTGCCTCCGCCGGGGTGTTACATTCTCATATTCACGCACAACCTAATTTGTGAGCAACTCCTTCGCCACTTTCAGGCTTTTATTCTTCACTCTCAAAAAAATCAAAACTCACAGCCCTTCCATTTTCACTCAAGCTGAATTTTGATTTATGTTCTATATTTTAGAATGCATCTCTTTTAATTTTTATTTTTGGTGGGTAATTGGTTAGATGTCAGCTTTAAATTACTTGATCTTAGAAGCTTATGAGCTGTGAACATTTGGATTCATTATGTGGTTTTGTGTTTAATCTGTTGGTCGAATTAGTGTAGGTTTGGTTAGTAGTAGTTGAATGCCTTAATGAGACGTATTGGCGAGAGACAACTTGTACTTTGATGACAATATTGTCTTTCATTAGAAATATATATTTTCTCTTCGTGATCCAACACAAGAGGATCCTTGAGAGGTTTGGATAGTTCCGTATTTCACTTGACTATGCCTGTGAAATGTTTAGTCATATTTGTAAGTGATATAAAAGTGCAACCCCAAGTGTAGGTACTTATTTTATATGAAAATGTTAATTTTAATGACAAATATTCTTCATCTGAGGCTAAACCATCTAATTGTGTCTCCAATAGATCACATTTCATTCATTGCCAGAAGAAAAATGGACAAATTAGCATGAAATAAAAGAAAACTTGAAATGACTTCATACTTTCTTTTATCCATGAGTTATGCGTTCTGTGAGTTCCATTTTTATTGGCATGTGTCCGTGACAAAACAAGTTCAATTGAGTTGTAATCTTTCATGAAGATCTTTGTATAATTGGACTATTTTTTGGCTGCTGTGCATCAGACATGCGTTCGTGGTGCGTTCAGTGCAGTGTTCGATCGATTGGCGTTAGTGCTGAGTTCGTGAATGCGTTCGAACGTGTGGCGTTAGTGGCACGTTCTTTATTGGGTTCGAAAGGGAGCATTCCAGAGAGTAAACGTTCGAGTCATGTTCTTGTTGGGTTCGAACGAGATCATTCCAGAGAGCATCCGTTCGTTGTGCGTTCGATTGGCATTCGAACGAGCCTTCACAAAAAAGGGCGCGTTCTAGTAGCGTTCTAGTAAGCGTTCGAATGCGACTGCGATCTGAACGCGATTTTGGCCTGCAAAACCCTAGGTTTTCACCCTACCTATAAATATAACACTTAGCCGTCATTCCCCTAGTTGAAACATATTTCCCTTGAGCCAAAACCTCTCAAAGCTTTCAACTCTCTTTGATTCCACCATTGAAGACTTCTTATCTCCTTATCTTCTTCATTGATGGTGTGAATGTTTCTTTAATAAACCTTCAACAAAACTTAACCCAAATTCCCTAATCCTTTAGAGTTCTTTAGGAGGAAGTTTGGTAGTCGGAGTTCCGGCGTCATTGGTGATATAATCTACTCAAAGACTTCAGAGGTTCTGAAGAAAATCGTGGGTCGCGGGCTTGAGGAGTTTCTTGAGTTCTTGCAGTATTGAGGTACTTGAGTCGGTGGAGTTGCCACCATAGGTCTTGACCATCGCTGTAAGTTTTTCTCTATATAGTGGATTCGGGTGGTAGCCTATACCCGGAGTAGTTTTTTACTCGCAAGAGTTTTCCACTTCGTCACCAAAATTATTGTGTTGAATTTTGTGTGATTGTTTTATTTTCTGCAATTTATATTCCGCTTTAAATTAATATTGTGGATTTTATTATTGTTGGTTGATTTAGTAATTGACTGTCTCAATTCCATAGTAGCAGAAACAAGACTTGTCCTGCTTATTGTTTATAATTCCGCATAGGGTCAGAACTTAGGATAACCCCGAATTTTCAGTTGGTATCAGAGCCTGAACTCGATCCTTGACCCATTAGCTATGGAACGTAGTCAACCCTTGAATTGTCTGCCATTTTTTGATGGCACGGAATATTTATATTGGAAGGTTCGCATGAAAGCGTTCCTTAAGTCCTTAGATGAGAGGGTCTGGATGACTGTTGAACACGGATGAAAACCTCCCGTTGTTATTGTTGATGGGGTATCTTCCCTTAAAGATAAATTGACCTGGACCAAAGACGAATTTGATACTAGCAATAGGAACAACAAGGCTGTTAATGCCATACATGGTGCTGTGTGTTCTGCTGAGTTTAGGAGAATCTCAATGTGTGAGATAGCCAAGGATGCTTGGGACATCCTGCAGACTGTGCATGAGGGCACATTGTCTGTTAAAAATAATAGACTCCAGGATTTAGCTACTAGGTTTGAGGTCGCCAGAATGAAAGAAGATGAGACCTTTGATGAGTTTTATGCTGAGATTAACGATATTGTTAACTCTAGTTTTAACCTAGGTGAGACTATTCCTACCAGTAGGATAGTTAGGAAAATCCTGAGATCCCTACCTGATAAGTTCCTACCCAAAATCACCGCCATCTAGGAAAGCAATGATCTCGATCAGCTTAATTTAGATGAACTCGTAGGAAAGCTGCAGGTTTATGAGAAAAGCTTCCTGGCTATAGAGAGCCAAAAATATTTGCGATGAAAATTGCTAAGGAAGTTGTGCATGATTCGTTTAGTGATGATGATACCATCACGGATCATGATTTGGCCTTGTTTGCAAAGAAGTTTAAGAAATTTCTTAAACTTAAG
>SKCR01040183.1:0-68328 GCA_019454045.1 Zanthoxylum bungeanum
TGACAAAGTAGATTGCTCTCTTATCATTGTGATTAGATCACCAAGATATATAAGTGATAGGAGGTCCTTATGATTTGTTCCCGGATTGAGATGATATGAGACAATATCAGTCCATGAAGGATAACATTAAATATCCATAGTCAGAGTATTATCGAGATTGGACATCAATAATGCGTAAAAGACTAGTATTACACTTGTGTGCGTTGTGAGGGCATAACGACATAGTTCTCATATATTTGGGTATAGGATACTCATGCAAGTGTAATAGAGGTTGTGTTTTACCCGATTGTACGGGAAACAGTTTCGCTTTGGATAAACCCCCTCGAAATTCCATTGGTAGTATGACTATGTGTCTATGGAAGTCCGAAATCAGGGTAGGTGTATTTGGTCTTAACTTGAGACTTGCACCGTTAATACTTGCGACAATCAACATGCTTTGGTTTTGGTCGTCCAAGGCTTTAACAGGTTATGTGTACGCCTGTGCTGGGTATATTGAGAATCGTAGTGTAATGGGTGTGATGTCAAGACGGAAGTGTCACTCCAGTCATATGGAGATGATGATCGCGCAGGGATACAGAACTGATTCTCTAAAGGGTTGCAACCATCGGGATAATATGACTTGGTCATAATTATCCGATAATAAAGAGACTAGTTGCTAGTAATCCGATATATGCTTTGTACGAGGCAGACACTGTACTAGCCCCAAGCCTTGCATGTGATCATCTGATACTGGATCCAAATACGCAATACTAAGTATACTACGCCTGATATAGATCGCTTATTCCTGTAAGCATGTTTCTGGAGAATTTGGAAGGCATGGCGCTTTGCCAGAAGCCAACCTTGTCTTGTAAATTGGTACAAGCGTAGTACTAGGTACTTACGTGTTCGGATAGTCCGACGATCGAATTTTTTTGCCAACATATCCGGGGATCTCATGGGTCACTTTCCGAAGATTCACCGATGACGTATGCCTCGCACTTAATTAATCTGGGATTAATTGCGGAGATATTTTATCTGGGATAAAATATCATTTAAAGAGATATAACGATTAATTTGTAATTAATCGATAAAATAATATATTCGATATATTATACGAAATTGGATTTCGACGCGGAATTAAAATTAGATTTTAGAACTAATTCGGGCGAACGAGTTAATTTAGAATTAATTCGTTAGCGATGTAAATAGTGATTTCGCTAGGCATAATCATTTAATTACGTCACACGGAAAATTCGTTAATTTGGAATCAGCGAACCCGATCCCGGGAGTGTTTGCGAGCGCATTCGCATTTTGAATTCGAGTATGGCACGAGTAGTCACATCAAGCGTCAAATCATTAGTCACATCAAGCATCAAATCACATGTCACTTTGAGTGATGTGACAATTTGATTGATTGATGTGATTGATTTATTGATTGATGAGAGTGGTTGAAGCCTTTAATAGCTTTGACTTTTGAAAGCAAAAATTTGGTATTTGATTTTGGAATATCTATTACCATTTTTTTTGTAACAAAAACACATTTCTCTTCTTTTATTTCTTCTCTCTCTCTCGGCCTTAGAGGCAAAATTTTCTCTTCACTGGTTTGGTAAAAACCGTGAGCTAGGAGGAAGCAATTGATGATTTTGTGGCAAAATCAAAGGTGCTAGCACACATCGGAGTCTTGCGAATGTGATAGGGAAACCCACCCGTGAGCTTGGGATTATATGACAAAGCTTGGAGCTTGACGGAGGACCACCATGGCCGAATCCAAGGGGAACCAGAAAGCTCACTGCCGAGAGGACCAAAGGGCAGAAAAAGAATTTTTGTTGTCCACCGCGTTGCTCAACCGATCGATGTAAGTTTTCCGCGACTTTCTCGATTGTATTCACATGTATTTTCATGCTTTATATTCGATCCTCGGGACCGTAGAACTCCAACAATGGTATCAGAGCGGAGTAAAAACATGAAATTTGATTAGGGCTCAAAATTTGGGTAAATTGATTTTGAGCATGATTTAATTAAATTGGATGTTTGAATATGCTTAAATCATGTTGAATTGAGGATTGATTGGATCAATTTGATGAATTGTTGTTTGGAATAAATTTCCCCAAATTCTTTGGCTTGGCCGAATGGAAAGTTGCCCTAAATGTCATGGTGATTTTGATTTTTGATCATTGGATGTGTTGGAAATCAATTAGGAATGATGATTTAATGTCGATTTGGATTTAATTGGATTGAATTCGAATGGGACATAAAAATCCACTTATTGCCGAGACTTGTTGAGCATGTATTGGGTTTGATTTTTTGATCAAAATGTGTTGGACACTAATTGATGTAATTAGCATGATTAATTGTACAAATTTGTGTTTTGGAAATATTTATTTGGATAATTAATTGTGTTATACACTTTAGTTTAATTAAATATGAAATTGGAATTTTTGTGTTTAATTAAATAGGCTTAAATTGGATTTGGTGAATGTTGTTGTAAATGGGCTTATTGGGCTTGGTTGTACCAAGTTGGGTTTAGGCTAAATTGGTTGGATCCAATTGGGCCCAAAACCGCTTCCATAAAGCACAAATGTGACTAATGGACCTTTAAAGTTTAATTGGGCATAATGAGCCTAAATTGATTCTAGGCTTATGGGGTAATTCCTTGATTGGGCTTTGGTTGCCGAAGCCCACACCTTAAAGAAATTAATTAAAAGCTCATTGGACTTAATTAAATTAACGTTGGACGTTAATCGGGCTTTGAGACCCGTAACGATTAAATTTGGAATTTAAGTCGTAAAGGTTTATTAATAAAGTGTAATATTTAATTTGGAATTAAATAGTGAATTAGTATTAAATACTCAAAGTACGAATTCTTAAATTAAATTAAACTACAAAATTAAATCCAATTCAATGTATATCCATCGACATAGGCTTTTGCACATCTTTGTGTTGCAGGCTAGCAATCTGATTTATTATACATATATAAGATAATCAATTCATCATTAGAATAATATTATGTAGAGTCACGACCTAGATATTTGTGACTTTGTTTATTTTCCTTAGTATTTTCTTTTGTGTTTTTATTTATTTATTTGTTCAGCAAATCCACATTCAACAACCCAAAAGTAATCATTCACTTCTCCTACAATTAGATACATGTAAATAATAGTATCAATAATTAATAACAACAATATGAATTAAGTCCTCATGGGATCGATATTTTTATATTACTTGAACGATACGTGCGCTTGCGTTATACGCGTGTGATTACACTGGTCATCTAGCACTCAAAAGGTAGGCATCAACAGGAAAGCCCGCTATAATAAATTGGGTTTGTCCAACAAATCCAATCATTTCCCTTAACCATCATCTTTCATATTTTGTAGAACCCAAGTTCTACATCAATATGACTCAGATGCGATATCAATATTGTGATATAGCTAATAAATTCTCTATATATTTAGAGATCAAATCCAAAATACTATGTAGACAACCGTAAACACAATACTAATATCAAAACCTCTAATGTATAAGGTCACTATGCAACTTCATAAGTCAATCCCTCATAAGTTAGAATTAATTCTACAAATTAAGTAGAATTAACGGTGACACTCACACTGCATTTTTTTCTGACTTTATATGACATGGACCATTTAATGTCATAATTTGACTCAAAATTAATTTTATTCTAATGGTTGCAGACTATATATTCGTAAATAAGAAACTCATTCTTAATATCTCTAAGATAATGAAGAACATGTTTCAAGACACATCCTATGGTCTACATGGTATCAAAATAATCCGTAACAATTATGATTAAATTGATATCTTTAATTGCAAATAATATAGTATTCATTATGCCACCATCCAATAATGCATAATATTGACTAGATTTCACTTTCTGTTGGGAAGCGGCCGCGAGTGCGCAGTGGAAAAATAAAGAATTATGATGCCGATTTCCTTTGCCCAAGACCCTTTTGTTTTGATTATTCTACAAGGCAAAGTATGTTACTATATATTCTAAGCAGAAAACTCATAAAACATGCAAAGAACATAAACATAAACATGCTAACTATCATAAGAACTCTAATAAAGAAAGAAAAAACTTACTTGAACCGAAGACTCCTCCAGTCCTCCCTCCAATCTACAAGCTTTTCTCGAACTCAGCAAACTCTTCCACATTCCAAAGAGCCACCCAAGTGTGTGGCCTCCAAAGATGCACACACCAAAGCCAAAATTCAACGGCAAGACTACGCCTTGAGTGCACGAGTATTTTGCCCTTTATGCTAGCCTAGGAAAATGCCTCAAAAATTTTAACTCGAGGTTCCTCTAGTCAATTAGACTTAAGGGTCTTCAAAATCAATGGCTTACTCTTACTTTAGAGTTGCTCACTTATATAAATCCAAGATATGAAAGGTTTGGTGCAAAGATTTGTGAATAATTCTTTGGGTTTATATAGTTCTCCAAAGACAACAAAATTAATTAAGAATCCGATGTGGGATAAAAGCCAATTTAATCTTAGACATTGGATCTTGATTTAGTGGTTTAATGAGATTATAAAACCCTAATAAGAGTTTGGGCCGAATTGAAATTCAAAATAAATAACACAATAACAAAAAATTAAAATTAAAAAATTTACTATTCACACAGTATTATTCACGTGAATAGTAATATTTTTTAAAAAAAATCTATTTATTCCAATTCCCAAAGTGCCCATATCGTCATTCACCAATCCCTAAGCCACTATGCAACCTCATAAATGATTTGTTCAATAATTAAACACATTGAACCATTTATGAACAATTCCTACAGCAATCATATATGCTGTTGAATATGTATTATGCACAGTTAACCATTGATTTGGACTTTGTTGTGTGTGACCTTTTGGATTCCCCTCAAGTTGGACATGAAATGAATCGTGATAATTTAATCGAACATAAATTATTCCCCAATCAGATGGTCGTTCGATTTAAATGACCAAGGTTGAAAATAGCAATATGCCAAGGCCCCCAAATGAGAAGGAAATATATATATACCCATTCTGTATGCGATTTACATATGATACGGTCTCTCGCCTCACTGTATTCCCACCTATTGACCTAGGGTACGAAAAGTGTCTACCTAGATGGTCAAAGGTATGATGTTGATAGTGTCATGAATCGTGCTAACCCAAGAATCTCATATGATTCTTCCGCTGTGGCCACAGTCTCAAGCAATGATCACACATATCAACCCGCGAACTGGAATACTACACTTATAAGAAAATATTATCCGAGACAGTGGTGATTATCTGTTGTATCTTTACAAACTTCATGTGTTTCAACAAATGACCCAATCATACCCTTATGATCGGATATTTTGAACCGGGGAAGGAGAATGTCAAAGTTATTTGATCCACACATAAAATTGTAAAGACCTCAAGTCTAAGGACTAGTCATATAATCGATACATGAAAGTTCTCACAAACACATGGGATAAACAATCCATATGAAAACTTTCGGTGGTCAGTTCGATGGACATGATCAACTTATGCATCCATGTGATACACCAAGCGGACAGATCTCCGCTAGTAGCCTATGAGATCGGCTACCCCACTTAAGGGCGGATCATATCATCATGCTAGTCTCTCCGCTTTGTGAACGCCCAGATTATTCACAAAACTATGACTCGGAACATTTAAGAGTAATGATTCTCATAAGGCATGGAAGCCATCGTTTTATTACTCCAAGGGCTTTATTATATTGTTGGCGATTCATATAAGTTATGTAAGACACGTATAATAAAGATTGCCATTTTATTAATTAATCAAAATATAACAAATACATGTACATATAACCCATCCACAAGTTGGGTATAGGGCATATCCATAACAATCTCCCACTTGCACTATAGCCAACTAGTATGAATCTGGACATTATACTCTCGGATGTGCCTATCATGCTTTTGTTGAGTCAGCCCTTTAGTCAGAGAATCTGCAAGATTATCTTCTGTGGGTATTTTCTCTATAATAACTTCTTTTCTCTCAACAATCTCCCTGATAAGATGAAATCGCCTGAGTACATGCTTGGATTTCTGGTGGGACATTGGTTCATTTGATTGAGTAATGGCGCTCGTGTTGTCACAATACATCATGATGCCATTCTTTATCGCAGGAAGCACTTCCAGTTTCGTGATGAACTTCTTTATCCAGACTGCTTCTTTAGCTGCCTCAGATGCTGCAATATACTCGGCTTCTATGGTGGAGTCCGCTGTAGTTGACTGTTTTGAGCTTTTCCAACTGACAGCACCATCATTCAAAGTAAACATATATCATGTTTGCGATCTGCTATCATCCTTATCAGTCTGAAAGCTCGCATCACAGTAATCGATGACTTTCATCTCAGAACAATCTCCGTATGTCAAAAACACATCCTTAGTTCTTCTTAGATACTTGATGATTGTTTTGACAGCTGCCCAATGTTGCTCACCAGGATTTGCCTGATATCTGCTCGTTATGCTAAGAGCATAAGAGACATCAGGTCTTGTACATACCATGGCGTACATGATCGATCTTATTGCTGAAGCATAAGGGATCCTACTCATATGCTCTCTATCTGAAGGAGTATGTGGACATTGCTCTTTAGATAATTTGATTCCATGACAAGTAGGTAAATTACCTCTTTTGGAATCTTCCATTTTGAATCTTTTCAAAACTTTTTCTATGTACGTGGATTGAGAAAGTCTTAATAACCTCTTAGATCTATCACGGTAGATCTTAATGCCGAGGATGTAGGCTGCTTCTCCTAAATCTTTCATGGAGAAATTCTGAGATAATCATTGCTTCGTGGCTTGCATCATGGGAAAATCATTCCCGATGATTATTATATCATCGACATATAATACAAGAAATACAACAGCACTCCCACTATTTTTCCTATAAACACAAGGCTCGTTTACATTTTTGATGAAGTCAAATTCTTTGATTGTCTCATCAAATCATATATTCTAACTTCTGGAGGCTTGCTTGAGTCTATAAATGGATCGTTTAAGCTTGCATACTTTATTATGATCATCCTTAGATGCAAATCCATCAGGTTGTGCCATATAGACTTCCTCTACGAGGTTCCCATTAAGGAAAGATGTTTTGACATCCAACTGCCAAATCTCATAATCAAAGTGTGCAGCTAGTGCGAGTAAAATTCGAATATACTTTATCATTGCGACAGGCGAGAAGGTTTTCTCATAGTCAATTCCTTGGATTTGTCTATAACCTTTCGCCATCAACCTAGCCTTGTAGGTTTGGATGTTGCCTTCAGGTGCATCTACCAAGTCCCAGACTTGATTCTGATACATAGAGTCTATTTTGGATTTCAAGGCCTCAAGCCACTTGACTAAATTAATGTCACACATTGCTTGTCATAACTGGTGGGATCGTCATTATCAATGACCTGATCATGTTCCTCATCAATATGGAAATCATATCTTTCAGGCTCATGTCTTTCCCTACCAGACCTTTTGAGTTCATAACCTTGTGTTTATTCCATCGCTACCCTTTTGAGGGGCTTGAGGTTTAGTTCTATGTTAGTTCATTCTTCTCGTACCTCATTGAGGTCAAGTCTACTCCCACTATATTTCTTGAGAAGGAATTCATTCTTTAGAAATTTAGCATTTCGTGAGATAAATGTTCTTTGTTAATTTGGGACGTAGAACACGTATGCTCTTGAGTTTAAGGCATATCCTACAAACTTACATTTAACTGCCCTATCGTCCAATTTGTTAGCTTGTGTGAGCTTGACATATTCATCACATCCCCAAACTCTTAGATAACTAAGACTATGACGTTTCCCAGACTAAAACTCATATGGTGTTTAACTAACAGTCTTGGAAGGAACGTGGTTTAGTAGTAGTGTTGCATTTTCTAAAGCAAGACCCTAAAAAGAAAGAGGTAGATCCTTGTCTGGCATCATTGATCGAACCATATCTAATAATTTCCAATTTCTCCTTTCGGAGACCCCATTATGCTGTGGATTTCCCGGAGGAGTCCACTGTGAAACAGTGCCATTTTCTCTCAAGTAATATTGAAATTCGTTGCTTAAGTATTCCCCACATCGGTCAGACCTTAGTGACTTAATACTTTTATTAAGCTGGTTTTCTACTTCTGCTTTGAAGTCTTTGAATTTCTCAAAGGCTTCAGATTTGTACTGCATAAGGTGGTACACATACCCATATCGTAAGTGATCATCGATAAAGGTAATCAAGTAGGAGAATCCACCTCTAGCGGTGACTGACATTAGTCCGCATACATCATAGTGTATTAGTTCTAATGTCTCCGTTGCACGCTGTCCTTTACATTTGAAGGGTAATTTGGTCATTTTGCCAAGTAAACAAGACTCAAAAGTTCCATAAGGTTCATATTTGAAGGGTTTGAAATACCCATCCTTATGCAGCTTAGTTAATCTTGTTTCATTTATATGACCTAAGCGACTGTGCCATAGAAGTGATTCATTGAGATTATTCGAGTTAACGTTGTATATATTAGAGGTTGAACATTCTTTATTAGTTTGTAAGACATAGATACCATTATTCAAAATACCATCTCCATATTTTATTTCATTGAAATAAATAGAACATTCATTACAACTTAGTAGGCATGAAAAACCTTTATTATATAAAGAATAAATTGAAATGATGTTCTTTACTAGAGAAGGTACATAAACACAATCTTCTAAGTCTAAAACTAAACCATTCGGCAAAACTAATGAATAAGTCCCCACGCACAATGCATGCAGTTTTGCTCCATTACCCTTGCGTAAGTCAACCTCCCCATGACGGAGTCTCCTACTTTTTTCAGGCCCTGTATATTGTTACACAAGTGAGTCCCACAACTGATGTCAAGCACCCAAGTAGAAGGTTCAGAGTTTTGAGAATATAGTTCAATAATATACAACATACCTGAAGCATTGGGATTCTTGGCCTCTTGGGCTTCCCTAGCTTCCTTGGCTTTCAAGGATCTGCAGTCTTTCTTCCAATGACCATTCTTTCCACAAAAGAAACATTTCCCCTTTCCCTTTTTCTTCTCCACCTTACCATTGGGCTTTAGGTGATCTGATGCCTTGGCCCTGCCCTTATTTTTCTTTGGGCCTCGTGGCTTCAGGTCCGTACCTGTAAGCATAATAGAGCTTTTAAAATCCGGTTTCAAGTCATTCTCTGCTTGCTCTATCAGATTGTGCAATTCTGCTAAAGTAAATTCTTTATCAAACATGTCAAACTACATAATAAAGTTAGAGAATTCTTTTGGTAATGATTGAAGAATTAGATCCTGAGATATCTCATGATCCATGATGAACCCGAGGTTGGCCAATTTTTCAATGTGGCCAATCATCTTAAGCACATGTCCACTAACAAATCCTTCCTTATACCTTGTTTGGAATAAGGCACATGACACTTGGAATCTCACTGTATGAACGAAAGTTGCATACAAATCCTTCAAGTGAAAGATGATGGTTTGAGAATCCATATCTTCGTGAGCTTTCTGAAGTTCGTCCGACATAGAGCCAAGCATTATGCAAACTATTTGCTCATCATCATCGATATGTTTCTTCCAAGCATCGAATGTATTTTGGTCAGCATCTTCTGCGGGTTCAGGGGGAATTGGTCTTTCAAGAACATAGAAAATCTTTTCTTATCGTAAGACAATTTTAAGGTTTCTAAACCAGTCATTGTAGTTGTCCCCTTTGAGCTTATGCTCATCAAGGAAGGAACGAAGTGATACTCTGTTTGCCATTTGAATGTTTATGAAATATTTTAACCCACCTATTAAGAGAGAATATTAAAATTAGGAATATGTTTTCATTAATGTTTCATAATAACATGGGCTCTTAATATTATGAAGTTGCTCTCACTCAATTGTTTTAAAATTTTAAGCAAATCGCATCAACCCCAATATGATGGATTTCTTGTGGGCAAGGATCCCATTATCATATTTCATAACTCTGACTATGGCCGGTTGTTATAAAATATGATAATTTGGTAGGTTCCCAACCAATTTATGATATACATCACAATTCATTGATCATTGGGTTGGCAAAGCAAACATGCCATAGCTTATGCTGGTCCTTTTGGACACCCAATCTTTACCACTAATTTATAAGACCACTCCTAAGGGTCGCTGTGTCTTATGTCTCAGAAAAGTCAAACCATTGTCAATAGTACGATTTAGGGACAAATTGGTATTGGTCAGTTTGGTAAAGCCTAGTCCTGCCAATACAGTTTAAGCCCTTTGGGTCTATACTTTACAATGGGAGGCAAATTTTAGAATTAAATTATTATTGAGGATTTTACCAAGTTTAAGTTATTAACTGTCAAATGGATTCCTCCATTGAAAATTCCCCAGAGGGATGGTGGAGCGAACTCTCTAAAATACCCTTACCTCTTAGGCTCTTATAGCATTGGTGACAGGAATAAACAATAGATCCTACAAATTAGTCCAACACTTTAAATATGATTTAAGGTAAGCTTTGAGTAAATGATTATGTAGATGTCTTCACAGTTTTTCCTTTTGGCTATAAAAAGGTAGTGAGTGAAAGAAGACACCAAATCATTATCTAACTCCAGTAATACCTATCGTAATTTAACTTTAGTTTGAAAAGTTTTATTAACGCCTTGGTCCCACCCCATTTGCATCTTTTATAATGTCTTTTATTATAAACAAGTTATTTGTATTTATTAGCCTTAAAGGTAATAAATCTCCAAGTTCATCATGGAATAATTACTTAGCTAAGGGATAAGCAATACACTCTCTATTTCTTAGAAAGTTTCTAGATGCTTGCACACTAAAATAATCATGCCAATTCTAATCATACATAGAATCATCAAGCATATGAGTTTTATATGTTGGAATTATTTTAGGCATTAAATAACTTTGATTAATATTTATTTATGATATTGTATTTTATTTTATTCAAAAAAAAATTACTGTTCACGTTTTTACAGATGCATGAACTTTAAATAAAATTTAACAATTCAAATATTAACCAAATCCTGTAAAAATTCTGCCTAATATTAATTTCAGGGTTGTTAGCTTTCCAACGTGCTTTTAAACATCCAATTCTGAGTTCAAATGAGAGAGAACTAATCAAAACAAAAACGGCATACTATTCACATTTTTTACGGATGTGTGAACTTTAAGTGCAATTTCAAAATTCAAATATTAACCAAATCATGCAAGCTTTATGCCTAAAATTATGTTCATGGCGATAGCTTTCCAACGAGCTATTAAACATGCAAGTTCGAGTTCAAATTAGTGAGAACTAATCAAAACAAAAACGGCATACTATTCACATTTTTTACGGATGTGTGAACTTTAAGTGCAATTTCAAAATTCAAATATTAACCAAATCATGCAAGCTTTATGCCTAAAATTATGTTCATGGCGATAGCTTTCCAACGAGCTATTAAACATGCAAGTTCGAGTTCAAATTAGTGAGAACTAATCAAAACAAAAACGTCGCGCTGATACCACTGTTGGGAAGCAGCCGCGAGTGCGCAGCGGAAAAAAATAAAAAAATTTATGATGCCGCTTTCCCTTTGCCCAATACCCTTTTGTTTTGATTATTCTAGAAGACTAGGCATGTTACTATATATTCTAAGCATAAAACTCATAAAACATGCAAAGAACATAAACCTAAACATGCTAACTATGATAAGAACTCTAATAAAGAAAGAAAAATACTACTTGAACCGAAGACTCCTCCAGTCCTCCCTCAAATATACAAGCTTTTCTCAAACTCAGCAAGCTCTTCCACGTTCCAAAGAGCCACCCAAGTGTGCGGCCTTCAAAGATGCACAGACCAAAGCCAAAACTCCACGGCAAGACTACGCCTTGAGTACACGGGTATTTTGCCCTTGGTGCTAGCCTAGGCAAATGCCTCAAAACTTTTAACTCGAGGTTCCTCTAGTCAATTAGACTTAATGATCGTCAAAATCAATGGCTTACTCTTACTTTAGAGTTGCTCACTTATATAAACCCAAGATATGAAAGGTTTGGTGCAAAGATTTGTGAAGAATTCTTTCGGTTTATAAAGTGCTCGAAAGACAACAAAATTAATTAAGACTCTGATGTGGGATAAAAGCCAATTTAATCTTAGCCATTGGATCTTAATTTAGTGGTTTAATGAGATTATAAAACCCTAATAAGAGTTTGGGCCGAATTGGAATTCAAAATAAATAACAAAAATCTATTTATTCCAATTCCCAAAGTGCCCCTATCGTCATTCACCAATCCATAAGCCACTATGGAACCTTATAAATGATATGTTCAATAATTAAACACATTGAACCATTTATGAACAATTCCTACATCAATCATTTATGATGTTAAATATGTATTGTGCATTGTTAATCATTGATTTCGACTTTGTTTTGTGTGACCTTTTGGGTTCCCCTCAAGTTGGACATGAAATGAATCGTGAAAATTTAATCGAACATAAATTATCCTCCAATCAGATGGTCATTCGATTTCAATGACCAATGTTGACATCTATTAATATGCCAAGACCCCCAAATGAGAAGGAAATATATATACACATCTTGTATGCGATTTACATATGATACGGTCCCTATTAATATGTCATGAATCATGCTAACCCAAGAATCTCATATGATTCTTCTGCTGTGGCCACAGTCTCAAGCACTGATCACACATATCAACCCGCGAACTGAAATACTACTCTTATAAGAAAATATTTTCCGAGAGAGTGGCGATTCTCTGTTGTATCTTTACAAACTTCATGTGTTTCAAAAAATGACCCAATCATACCCTTATGACTGGATCTTTTGAACTGGTGAAGGAGAATGTCAAAGTTATTTGATCCACACAGAAGATTTATGGTGGGGATACAGTGAGGCGAGGGACCGTATCATATGTAAATCGCATACAAGATGTGTATATATATTTCCTTCTCATTTGGGGGTCTTGGCATATTAATAGATGTCAACATTGGTCATTGAAATCGAATGACCATCTGATTGGAGGATAATTTATGTTCGATTAAATTTTCACGATTCATTTCATGTCCAACTTGAGGGGAACCCAAAAGGTCACACACAACAAAGTCGAAATCAATGATTAACAGTGCACAATACATATTTAACATCATAATGGTTCAATGTGTTTAATTATTGAAAATATCATTTATAAGGTTCCATAGTGGCTTATGGATTGGTGAATGACGATAGGGGCACTTTGGGAATTGGAATAAATAGATTTTTTAAAAAAACATTAATTACTATTCACGTGAATAGTACCATGTGAATAGTAAAATTTTTAATTTTTTTTTTTGTTATTTTTGTTATTTATTTTGAATTCCAATTCGGCCCAAACTCTTATTAGGGTTTTATAATCTCATTAAACCACTAAATTAAGATCCAATGGCTAAGATTAAATTGGCTTTTATCCCACATCAGAGTCTTAATTAATTTTGTTGTCTTTCGAGCACTTTATAAACCGAAAGAATTCTTCACAAATCTTTGCACCAAACCTTTCATATCTTGGGTTTATATAAGTGAGCAAATCTAAAGTAAGAGTAAGCCATTGATTTTGATGATCCTTAAGTCTAATTGACTAGAGGAACCTCGAGTTAAAAGTTTTGAGGCATTTGCCTAGGCTAGCACCATGGGCAAAATACCCATGTACTCAAGGCGTAGTCTTGCCGTGGAGTTTTGGCTTTGGCGTGTGCATCTTTGGAGGCCGCAGACTTGGGTGGCTCTTTGGAACGTGGAAGAGCTTGCTGAGTTTGAGAAAAGCTTGTATATTTGAGGGAGGACTGGAGGAGTCTTCGGTTCAAGTAAGTATTTTTCTTTCTTTATTAGAGTTCTTATCATAGTTAGCATGTTTAGGTTTATGTTCTTTGCATGTTTTATGAGTTTTATGCTTAGAATATATAGTAACATGTCTAGGCTTCTAGAATAATCAAAACAAAAGGGTATTGGGCAAAGGGAAAACGACATCATAAATTTTTTTATTTTTCCGCTGCGCACTCGCGGCCGCTTCCTAACAGTGGTATGAGCTCGACGTTTTGTTTTGATTAGTTCTCACTCATTTGAACTCGAAATTGCGTGTTTAATAGCTCGTTGGAAAGATATCACCATGAACTTAATTTTAGGCACAAAGCTTGCATGATTTGGTTAATATTTGAATTGTGAAATTGCACTTAAAGTTCACGCATCCGTAAAAAATGTGAAAAGTATGCCGTTTTTGTTTTGATTAGTTCTCTCTCATTTGAACTCAGAATTGGATGTTTAAAAGCACGTTGGAAAGCTAACAGCCCTGAAATTAATTTTAGGCAGAAGTTTTGCAGGATTTGGTTAATATTTGAATTGTTAAATTTTATTTAAAGTTCATGCAGCTGTAAAAACTTGAACAATAATATTTTTTGAATAAAATAAAATGCAATATCATAATTAAATATTAATCAAAGTTATTTAATGCTTAAAATAATTCCAACATATTAAAACTCATATGCTTGATGATTCTATGTATGATTAGAATTGGCATGATTATTTTAGTGTGCAAGCATCTAGAAACTTTCTAAGAAATAGAGAGTGTATTGCTTATCCCTTAGCTAAGTAATTATTCCGTGATGAACTTAGAGATTTATTACCTTTAAGGCTAATAAATACAAATAACTTGTTTATAATAAAAGACATTATAAAATATGCAAGTGGGGTGGGACCAAGGCGTTAATAAAAATGTCCAAACTAAAGTTAAATTACGAAAGGTATTACTGGAGTTAGATAATGATTTGGTGTCTTCTTTCACTCACTACCTTTTTATAGCCAAAAGGAAAAGCTGTGAAGACATCTACATAATCATTTACTCAAAGCTTACCTTAAATCATATTTAAAGTGTTGGACTAATTTGTAGGATCTATTGTTTATTCCTGTCACCAAGGCGATAAGAGCCTAAGAGGTAAGGGTATTTTAGAGAGTTCGCTCCACCCTCCCTCTGGGGAATTTTCAATGGAGGAATCAATTTGACAGTTATTCACTTAAACTTGGTAAAATCCTCAATAATAATTTAATTCTAAAATTTGCCTCCCATTGTAAAGTATAGACCCAAAGGGCTTAAACTGTATTGGCAGGACTAGGCTTTACCAGACTGACAAATACCAATTTGTCCCTAAATCGTACTATTGACAATGGTTTGACTTTTCTGAGACATAAGACACAACGACCCTTAGGCGTGGTCTTATAAATTAGTGGTAAAGATTGGGTGTCCACATGGACCAGCATAAGCTATGGCATGTTTGCTTGCCCAACCCAATTATCAATGAATTGTGATGTATATCATAAATTGGTTGGGAACCTACCAAATTATCATATTTTATAACAACTGGCCATAGTCAGAGTTATGAAATATGATAATGGGATCCTTGCCCACAAGAAATCCATCATATTGGGGTTGATGCGATTTGCTTAAAATTTTAAAACAATTGAGTGAGAGCAACTTCATAATATTAAGAGCCCATGTTATTATGAAACATTAATGAAAACATATTCCTAATTTTAACATTCTCTCTTAACAGGTGGGTTAAAATATTTCATAAACATTCAAATGGAAAACAGAGTATCATTTCGTTCCTTCCTTGATGAGCATAAGCTCAAAGGGGACAACTACAATGACTGGTTTAGAAACCTTAAAATTGTCTTACGATAAGAAAAGATTTTCTATGTTCTTGAAAGACCAATTCCCCCTGAACCCGCAGAAGATGCTGACCAAAATACATTCGATGCTTGGAAGAAACACGTCGATGATGATGAGCAAACAATTTACATAATGCTTGGTCCTATGTCGGACGAACTTCAGAAAGATCACGAAGATATGAATGCTCAAACCATCATCTTTCACTCGAAGGAGTTGTATGCAAATTTCGTTCATACCGTGAGATTCCAAGTGTCATGTGCCTTATTCCAAACAAGGTATAAGAAAGGATTTGTTAGTGGACATGTGCTTAAGATGATTGGCCACATTGAAAAATTGGCCAACCTCGGGTTCATCATGGATCATGAGATATGTTAGGATCTAATTCTTCAATCATTACCAAAAGAATTCTCTAACTTTGTTATGCAGTTTCACCTGTCTGATAAAGAATTTACTTTAGCAGAATTGCACAATCTGATAGAGCAAGCAGAGAATGACTTGAAACCAGAGTTTAAAAGCTCCATTATGCTTACGGGTACGGACCTGAAGCCACGAGGCCCAAAGAAAAATAAGGGCAGGGCCAAGGCACCAGATCACCTAAAGCCCAATGGTAAGGTGGAGAAGAAAAAGGGAAAGGGGAAATGTTTCTTTTGTGGAAAGAATGGTCATTGGAAGAAAGACTACAGATCCTTGAAAGCCAAGGAAGCTAGGGAAGCCCAAGAGGCCAAGAAGCCCAATGCTTCAGGTATGTTGTATATTATTGAACTATATTCTCAAAACTCTGAACCTTCTACTTGGGTGCTTGACATCATTTGTGAGACTCACTTGTGTAACAATATGCAGGGCCTGAGAAATAGTAGGAGACTCCGTCATGGGGAGGTTGACTTACGCATGGGTAATGGAGCAAAACTGCCTGCATTGTGCATGGGGACTTATTCATTAGTTTTGCCGAATGGTTTAGTTTTAGACTTAGAAGATTGTGTTTATGTACCTTCTCTAGTAAAGAACATCATTTCAATTTATTCTTTATGTAATAAAGGCTTTTCATGCCTAATAAGTTGTAATGAATGTTCTATTTATTTCAATGAAATAAAATATGGAGATGGTATTTTGAATAATGGTATCTATGTCTTACAAACTAACAAAGAATGTTCAACCTCTAATATATACAACGTTAACTGGAATAATCTCAATGAATCACTTCTATGGCATAGTCGCTTAGGTCATATAAATGAAACAAGATTAACTAAGCTGCATAAGGATGGGTATTTCAAACCCTTCAAATATGAACCTTATGGAACTTTTGAGTCTTGTTTACTTGGTAAAATGACCAAATCACCCTTCAAAGGTAAATGACAGCGTGCAACGGAGACATTAGAACTCATACACTATGATGTATGCGGACCAATTTCAGTCACCGCTAGAGGTGGATTCTCCAACTTGATTACCTTTATCGATGATCACTCACGATATGGGTATGTGTACCACCTTATGCAGTACAAATCTGAAGCCTTTGAGAAATTCAAAGACTTCAAAGCAGAAGTAGAAAACCAGCTTAATAAAAGTATTAAGTCACTAAGGTCTGACCGAGGTGGGGAATACTTAAGCAACGAATTTCAAGATTACTTGAGAGAAAATGGCACTGTTTCACAGTGGACTCCTCCGGGAACTCCACAACATAATGGGGTCTCCGAAAGGAGAAATTGGACATTATTAGATATGGTTAGATCAATGATGCCAGACAAGGATCTACCTCTTTCTTTTTAGTTTCTTGCTTTAGAAAATGCAACACTATTACTAAACCACGTACCTTCCAAGACTGTTAGTCAAACACCATATGAGTTTTGGTCTGGGAAACGTCATAGTCTTAGTTATCTAAGAGTTTGGGGATGTGATGAATATGTCAAGCTCACACAAGCTAACAAATTGGACGATAGGGCAGTTAAATGTAAGTTTGTAGGATATGCCTTAAACTCAAGAGCATACGTGTTCTACGTCCCAATTAACAAAGAACATTTATCTCACGAAATGCTAAATTTCTAAGAATGAATTCCTTCTCAAGAAATATAGTGGGAGTAGACTTGACCTCAATGAGGTACGAGAAGAATGAACTAACATAGAACTAAACCTCAAGCCCCTCAAAAGGGTAGCGATGGAATAAACACAAGGTTATGAACTCAGAAGGTCTGGTAGGGAAAGACATGAGCCTGAAAGATATGATTTCCATATTGATGAGGAACATGATCAGGTCATTGATAATGACGATCCCACCAGTTATGACAAGCAATGCGTGACATTAATTTAGTCAAGTGGCTTGAGGCCTTGAAATCCAAAATAGACTCTATGTATCAGAATCAAGTCTGGGACTTGGTAGATGCACCTGAAGGCAACATTCAAACCTATAAGGCTAGGTTGATGGCGAAAGGTTATAGACAAATCCAAGGAATTGAC
Organism: Zanthoxylum bungeanum; assembly: GCA_019454045.1. Taxonomy (NCBI): domain Eukaryota; kingdom Viridiplantae; phylum Streptophyta; class Magnoliopsida; order Sapindales; family Rutaceae; genus Zanthoxylum; species Zanthoxylum bungeanum. Next base: position 18,101 of record SKCR01040183.1, read on the forward strand.
TATGAGGAAACCTTCTCGCCTGTCGCAATGATAAAGTATATTCGAATTTTACTCGCACTAGCTGCACACTTTGATTATGAGATTTGGCAATGGATGTCAAAACATCTTTCCTTAATGGGAACCTCGTAGAGGAAGTCTATATGGCACAACCTGAGGGATTTACATCTAAGGATGATCATAATAAAGTATGCAAGCTTAAACGATCCATTTATAGACTCAAGCAAGCCTCCAGAAGTTAGAATATATGATTTGATGAGACAATCAAAGAATTTGACTTCATCAAAAATGTAAACGAGCCTTGTGTTTATAGGAAAAATAGTGGGAGTGCTGTTGTATTTCTTGTATTATATGTCGATGATATAATAATCATCGGGAATAATTTTCCCATGATGCAAGCCACGAAGCAATGATTATCTCAGAATTTCTCCATGAAAGATTTAGGAGAAGCAGCCTACATCCTCGGCATTAAGATCTACCGTGATAGATCTAAGAGGTTATTAAGACTTTCTCAATCCACGTACATAGAAAAAGTTTTGAAAAGATTTAAAATGGAAGATTCCAAAAGAGGTAATTTACCTACTTGTCATGGAATCAAATTATCTAAGGAGCAATGTCCACATACTCCTTCAGATAGAGAGCATATGAGTAGGATCCCTTATGCTTCAGCAATAAGATCGATCATGTACGCCATGGTATGTACAAGACCTGATGTCTCTTATTCTCTTAGCATAACGAGCAGATATCAGGCAAATCCTGGTGAGCAACATTGGGCAGCTGTCAAAACAATCCTCAAGTATCTAAGAAGAACTAAGGATGTGTTTTTGACATACGGAGATTGTTCTGAGATGAAAGTCATCGGTTACTGTGATGCGAGCTTTCAGACCGATAAGGATGATAGCAGATCGCAAACATGATATACGTTTACTTTGAATGATGGTGATGTCAGTTGGAAAAGCTCAAAACAGTCAACTACAACGGACTCCACCACAGAAGCCGAGTATATTGCAGCATCTGAGGCAGCTAAAGAAGCAGTCTGGATAAAGAAGTTCATCACGGAACTGGAAGTGCTTCCTGTGATAAAGAATGGCATCATGATGTATTGTGACAAACGAGCGCCATTACTCAATCAAATGAACCAATGTCCCACCAGAAATCCAAGCATGTACTCAGGCGATTTCATCTCATCAGGGAGATTGTTGAGAGAAAAGAAGTTATTATAGAGAAAATACCCACAGAAGATAATCTTGCAGATTCTCTGACTAAAGGGCTGACTCAACAAAAGCATGATAGGCACATCCGAGAGTATAATGTCCAGATTCATACTAGTTGGCTATAGTGCAAGTGGGAGATTGTTATGGATATGCCCTATACCCAACTTGTGGATGGGTTATATGTACATGTATTTGTTATATTTTGATTAATTAATAAAATGGCAATCTTTATTATACGTGTCTTACATAACTTATATGAATCGCCAACAATATAATAAAGCCCTTGGAGTAATAAAACGATGGCTTCCATGCCTTATGAGAATCATTACTCTTAAATGTTCCGAGTCATAGTTTTGTGAATAATCTGGGCGTTCACAAAGCGGAGAGACTAGCATGATGATATGATCCGCCCTTAAGTGGGGTAGCCGATCTCATAGGCTACTAGCGGAGATCTGTCCGCTTGGTGTATCACATGGATGCATAAGTTGATCATGTCCATCGAACTGACCACCGCAAGTTTTCATATGGATTGTTTATCCCATGTGTTTGTGAGAACTTTCATGTATCGATTATATGACTAGTCCTTAGACTTGAGGTCTTTACAATTTTATGTGTGGATCAAATAACTTTGACATTCTCCTTCCCCGGTTCAAAATATCTGATCATAAGGGTATGATTGGGTCATTTGTTGAAACACATGAAGTTTGTAAAGATACAACAGAGAATCACCACTCTCTCGGATAATATTTTCTTATAAGAGTAGTATTCCAGTTCGCGGGTTGATATGTGTGATCAGTGCTTGAGACTGTGGCCACAGCGGAAGAATCATATGAGATTTTTGGGTTAGCACGATTCATGACACTATCAACATCATACCTTTGACCATCTAGGTAGACACTTTTCGTACCCTAGGTCAATAGGTGGGGATACAGTGAGGTGACGGACCGTATCATATGTAAATCGCATACAGAATGGGTATATATATATTTCCTTCTCATTTGAGGGCCTTGGCATATTGCTATTGTCAACCTTGGTCATTTAAATCGAATGACCATCTGATTGGGGGATAATTTATGTTCGATTAAATTATCACAATTCATTTCATGTCCAACTTAAGGGGAATCCAAAAGGTCACACACAACAAAGTCGAAATCAATGGTTAACAGTGAACAATACATATTTAACAGCATATATGATTGCTGTAGGAATTGTTCATAAATGGTTCAATGTGTTTAATTATTGAACAAATCATTTATGAGGTTGCATAGTGGCTTATGGATTGGTGAATGACGATAGGGGCACTTTGGGAATTGGAATAAATATATATATTTTTTTAAAAATATTACTATTCGCGTGAATAGTACTGTGTGAATAGTAAATTTTTTAATTTTAATTTTTTGTTATTTGTGTTATTTATTTTGAATTTCAATTCGTCCCAAACTCTTATTAGGGTTTTATAATCTCATTAAACCACTAAATTAAGATCCAATGTCTAAGATTAAATTGGCTTTTATCCCACATCAGATTCTTAATTAATTTTGTTGTCTTTGGAGCACTATATAAACCCAAAGAATTCTTCACAAATCTTTGCACCAAACCTTTCATATCTTGGATTTATATAAGTGAGCAACTCTGAAGTAAGAGTAAGCCATTGATTTTGAGGATCCTTAAGTCTAATTGACTAGAGGAACCTCGAGTTAAAAGTTTTGAGGCATTTGCCTAGGCTAGCATAAAGGGAAAAATACTCGTGCACTCAAGGCGTAGTCTTGCCGATGAGTTTTGGCTTTGGTGTGTGCATCTTTGGAGGCCACACACTTGGGTGGCTCTTTGGAATGTGGAAGAGCTTGCTGAGTTCGAGAAAAGCTTGTAGATTGGAGGGAGGACCGGAGGAGTCTTCGGTTCAAGTAAGTTTTTTCTTTGTTTATTAGAGTTCTTATGATAGTTAGCATGTTTAGGTTTATGTTCTTTGCATGTTTTATGAGTTTTCTGCTTAGAATATATAGTAACATACATAGCCTTGTAGAATAATCAAAACAAAAGGGTCTTGGGCAAAGGGAAATCGGCATCATAAATTCTTTATTTTTCCACTGCGCACTCGCGACCGCTTCCCAACAGAAAGAGAAATCTAGTCAATATTATGCATTATTGGATGGTGGCATAATGAATACTATATTATTTGCAATTAAAGAAATCAATTTAATCATAATTGTTACAGATTATTTTGATACCCTGTAGACCATAGGATGTGTCTTGAAACATGTTCTTCATTATCTTAGAGATATTAAGACTGAGTTTCTTATTTACGAATATATAGTCTGCAACCATTAGAATAAAATTAATTTTGAGTCAAATTATGACATTAAATGGTCCATGTCATATAAAGTCAGAAAAAAATGCAGTGTGAGTGTCACCGCTAATTCTACTTAATTTGTAGAATTAATTCTAACTTATGAGGTATTGACTTATGAAGTTGCATAGTGACCTTATACATTAGAGGTTTTGATATTAGTATTGTGTTTACGGTTGTCTACATAGTATTTTGGATTTGATCTCTAAATATATAGAGAATTTATTAGCTATAACACAATATTGATATCGCATCTGAGTCATATTGATGTAGAACTTGGGTTCTACAAAATATGAAAGATGATGGTTAAGGGAAATGATTGGATTTGTTGGACAAACCCAATTTGTTATAGCGGGCTTTCCTGTTGATGCCTACCTTTTGAGTGCTAGATGACCAGTTTAATCACACGCGTATAACGCAAGCGCATATATCGTTCAAGTAATATAAAAATATCGATCCCATGAGGACTTAATTCATATGGTTGTTCTTAATTATTGATACTATTTATTTACATGTATCTAATTATAGGGTGAAGGGAATGATTACTTTTGGTTGGTTGAATGTGGATTTGCTGAACAAATAAATAAATAAAAACACAAAAGAAAATAATAAGGAAAATAAACAAAGTCACAAATATCTAAGGTCGTGACTCTATATAATATTATTCTAATGATGAATTGATTATCTTATATATGTATAATAAATCAGATTGCTAGCCTGAAACACAAAGATGTGCAAAAGCCTATGTCGATGGTCAGATACAAACACCCAAATAACCCAATTAATCATATGTCTATATTAATCAAATTACCTTAATTCATTAAGTTCAAGTTCCACTAGTGGCTGTTGGTTATTATCTAGGTCCCAAGATCAAACAAGACATGAAATACATGTGTGAATACATCAACGGAGGTAGCGGAATACTCACATCGATCGGTTGAGTCGATTTGAAGACGATTGAAGCCACAAAACCCACTGGTTTGGTGCGCCCACTGCTGCAGTTCATGCTCACTGGTTTGGCAGTTTCGGGTCTCATTTCGAAGCTCCAAACTCCGTCGGATGAGTCCCGCCTCATGGGTGAACCTCCCTAACACCTTCGCAATAGTCGCAAGTGTGCTAGCACTTGATTTTTCACCATGAAAACCACTCATTCCTTCCCTAAAGTTCACGCCTGAACTGGTATGAAACCAGTGAATTTTTTCTTTCATTTTGGCGTGAAGAAGATGAGAGAATGGTGAGAGAAAGAGATGAAAATTGTGTGAAGACTTATGTAGCATTTACCTAAAAATGCCTTATATATTTTCCTAGAAAATATATTAAAAAACAATTACCAAAAATATTTATCAAATAAAGTAAATGGCAAAAGTCTTTACAAGTCACTATTTCACCTACTTACATCACTATTCAAATCTCACTTTAATAAAGTGATTTGATGTGTGTCTTTCACTCAATCCATCAATCAATCAATCAATCAATCAATCACTCAAAGTGACTTTTGATTTGACGCTTGATGTGACGATTGATTTGACGCTTGATGTGATTTGCGTCGCCGCACTCGAATTCAAAATACGAATGCGCTCGCAATCACACTCGGGCTCGGGTTCGCTAATTCTCAATTAGCGAATTTTCCGTCGCGTCGTAATTAAATGATTACGCCTAGCGAATTCACTATTCACGTCGCTAACGAATTAATTCTAAATTAATTCGTTCGCCCGAATTAAAATCTAATTTTAATTCCGCGTCGAAATCTAATTTCGTTTAATATATCGAATATATTAATTTACTGATTAATTCTAAATTAATCATTCTCTCTCTTTAGACGATATTTTATCCCAGATAAAATATTTCCGTAATTAATCCTAGATTAATTTTCTCTTTCTTCTATATAATCCCAGATTATTTAATGAGTGCGAGTTATGCGTCATCGGTGCATTATCGGGAAGCGACCCATGAGATCTCCGGATACGTTGGCAGTAAATACGGTCGTCGGTGTATCCGAATCACGTACGTACCAAGTACTACGTTCTATCGATTTACGAGACAAGGTCGACTCCTAGCAAAGCACCAAGTCTACCCAATTCTCCGGACATATCCATTTAAGAATATTAAGATCTGTATCAAGCGTAGTATACAATTGTATTGTGCATATCGGCCCAGTATCGGATAGTCACGTGCTAGGGCTGGGGCTGGATAAGTGTCTGCCCCGTCCGAAACACATATTGGATGTCTGGTAACATAATCTCTATAATCGGATATTCATGACCTGGTCACAATATCCCGATTGGATGCGCATCACTCAAGAGCACTAGTACCGTATCCTGCGTGACATCATCTCCACTATGACTGAAGTGATACTTCCGTCTCGACATCACACCCAATACACTACGACTCTCTGATAAACCCAGAAGTGGTGTACGCAGAACCGGTTAAAGCCCTGTACCACCAAGACCAAAGTGTTGGAAATCTAATAACCATGTCCCAAGATCAAAAACAAGCAAAATATATATAAGAATGAACTAGATTGAAGTAATGGCGGAAACAATACTCACAAAAACCAAATGTGGATGCAATGGATGAAGCAAAAATGCTCCTTTGTGCAGTGAAGAATTCGGCCAAGCAGTAAGGAGAAGCTCCAAGCTTTATTTGATCCTTCCAAGCTCTAAGATGAGTTTCCCATAACACCTTGTATGATCCCTTGATGTTGCTAGCCAAACTTGTGTGTTAGAGTTCCAAACAAGCACACTTTCTTCTTGTCTTGCCACAAAACAAATGAAGAAATTTTGAGAGAGTTTTTAGCCTACTGTTTCGGTAATGAGAGAGGGAGAGGAAGATCTGATTTTTTGTCTCAAAAATCAATTTATATTTATGTTATAATTATATTAAATAATAATATAAATATAACACAAACCATGCAAAGACTTAGAGTGTCTAACACTCAATTTCCATGCATTACCTTTGAGTGCTTTGTACACTATCTTCATGCATTGCATCTAGATTAAATAATGCAAATAATGACAAGTGTCATGTGGGCCCCACATGTTTCCAAATGAAAGTGGGCCCACGTGCACTCACGCGTTCGGGTTCGATATTTCCGAAATATCGAGCTTACGTCGCGACGTTAATTAAATCGAATTTAAATAAATAATTGCGCCTAGCGAAATTATTATTTACGTCGCTAACGAATTAATTCTAAATTAATTCGTTTGCCCGAATTAAAATCTAATTTCAATTTCGCGTCGAAATCGAATTCCGTTTATTATATCGAATATAATAATTTTACGATTAATTCTAAATTAATCGTTCTCTCTCTTTATACAGTACTTTATCCAAGATAAAGTCTCTCCGTAATTAATCCAAGATTAATCGAGTTTGAATCATACGTCATCGATGAATCTTCGGGAAGCGACCCAAGAGACCTCTAGATATGTTGGCAGTAAATCCGGTTGTCGAACTATCCGAACACGTACGTACCAAGTACTACGTTTTTACCGATTTACAAGACAAGGTTAGCCTCTAGCAAAACGCCATGCCTACCCAATTCTCTAGAAATATTCTTACTGGAATATTAGATCTATAACAGGCGTAGTATACCGTAGTATAGTGTATATCGAACCAGTATCGGATGATCACATGTAAGGCCTGGGGCTGGATATGTGTCTGCCCCGTACGATACACATATCGGACATCAAGCAACCAGTCTCTTTGAATCGGATAATCCTGACCTAGTCATATTATCCCGATGGTTGCAACCATTATAGAGTACTAGTTCTGAATCCCTCGCGATCATCATCTCCATATGTCTGAAGTGATACTTCCATCTTGACATCACACCCAGTACACTACGATTCTCGATAAACCCAGAAGAGGTATACACAGAACTCGTTAAAGCCCTGGACCACCAAACCTAAATTTTACCGATTGTCGTAAGTACTAGCGATGCAAATCTCAGGTTAAGATCATATGCACCTACCCTGAAGCGGACTCCCATAGACACGCAGACATACTACCAATGGGACTCCGCGGGGTCTATCCAGAGCGAAGCTGTTTTCCGTACTATCGGTAAAACACAACCTCCTACCGCACTTGCATAAGTATCCAATACTTAAATATATGAGAACTATGCCGTTGTGCCCTCACAACATGCACAAGTGCAGTACTAGTCTATTCCGCATTATCGATGTCCAATCTCGATAATACTACGACTAGGGATATTTAATGATTAAACCTTTATGGATTGATACTGTCTCATATCATCACAATCCGGAACTAATCATAGGGACTTTTACCATTTATATATCAAAGTAAATAAATTACAAAACGGTAAAAGGCAATTTCATTACTACATAGTTAATTTTGTACAATAATACAATATCATTTACGAAATAGTGACGCTATGGGACATTACTGTCTAACACAAAGTCTATCGATTATCGTAAGTATTAGCGATGTAAGTCTCAGGTTAAGACTATACACACCTACCTTGATTTCGGCCTCCCATAGACACATAGTCATAATACCAATGGGATTCCGAGGGGTCTATCCAGAGCGAAGCTGTTTCCCGTACTATCGGTGAAACACGACCTCCTATCGCACTTGCATAAGTATCCAATACTTATATATATGAGAACTATGCCGTTGTGCCCTCACAACGCACACAAGTGCAATACTAGCCTATTCTGCATTATCGATGTCCAGTCTCGATAATACTCCGGCTAGGGATATATAATGATTTAACCTTCGGGGATTGATACTGTCTCATATCATTCTCAATCCAGGAACTAATCATAGGGACCTCTCTTCATTTATATATCTATGGTGATCTAATCACAAATGATGAGAGTGCAATTTCCTTGTCACATAGTTAATTTGCTACAACAACACAATGATCTGTGCAAATAGTGACGCTATGGGTCATTTTGTCCAACAATCTCCCACTTGGCACATAGCCAGTCACTCAAGTGTCCCACACCCGAACTATGTACGGTTCGCTCAAATTTCTGAGGAAAGGTTTTCGTCAGCAGATTTGTTTGATTATCGTTTGACGCGATTTATACGATCATCACATCGCCACGATGTATGATCCGAACGAATCAGATGATATGGAAGTATATATATCTGGATCGTTGATGAGACCTTTAATTCCTTAGCCTGTGCTGACGCCTAGCTCAGCTGCTAACAGAACTATATCTAATCTAATTAGATTTATTTTCGATCCAAATGGCTTCTATTGCTGCCTCAGCTGCAGCAATAATCCGCATTTGTTGTTTATTCGGCAACAGTTATCTTGCTCGGAATACTTCCAGCTCACTGTCCCAGTGTTCAAACTTTTATAGTACCGTATTATTTAATCGTTTGGAAACTTGCAGCAGTGATCCCAGTCACTTCAAGTTCTCCTTCTCTATAGTTTAAGATAACATCTTTAGTTCTTTGAGATACTAACAGATGATCTTAACTTCAATCCAGTGACTGTCACTTGGATTGACCCGATTGTGACTCCATATGCTCGAAGCGTATGAGACACCAATACAAGTACATTTTAAATGTACAATTTCCCAGAGAGTGTTAACAACTCCAAATCTATCCCAGTAGATCTTTATTCCTCGAATAAAGGTTGTTACTCCCCAGAATTCTACGGAGAATTTCTATTGAAAGCCAAGCTTTCATCAATTGCTATATGAGAATTTAACTGTCAGTGCGTTCTCCCACTAACCTCCTTATATACACAAGAATTATTTCATTTTGAATTAAATCATAAACCATTATGATTACATCAAAACGTCAGTTCCAAGAACCTTATGCTTGCTTCAATCCAAACATGGATCGAATAACCCGCAAACCTTGTTTGTCGGTTATACAAAATCGTCAGGATGTTGTAAACATCCTCCAAAAGGTTTCCTTTTCAGGAAAGCGATTTTGATCTATAACTGACACATTTCATAAATGAAATACGCAGTTATTAACAAGTATCTTCAAAATGGATTTACCATGGCAACAGGTAAAAGGTTGAACCGTTATTAACACAATGTTGATAACGATACCTTTTCGTCAAAAGCCCAGTTTTGTACGTTGGTATGTTGCCTTCCATGTATGTCTTCCTTGAAGACGTTAATATACCAATAGGCACAATGCCTTGTGGTATAACAACTAGTATCCAAAATAGTTGTTATACATGGAATCCATTTCGGACTCATGGCACTTTGCCATAATAGGGAGTCGATACCTCGTATCATTCTCTCAAAACGTAGTCGGTGGATATACCTTCATAAGATTGACATCTTTATGAGGTTAGATCAGAAACCCATACCCTAGGTTGTTTTCTGACTCTATCCGATCTACTAGTTTCTTGTGTATTTGAAGATTAATGGTATAGATTCATCATTGATGAGCTATTTGTGTTCCATTAAGGACTTCGTGCCTTGAACAGTATTACTCCGATTTTCATCGAGTATCACTATCCTCCCACTGACCACTGCATATCGGTATTCCTCTCAGGAAAAACCGCATGGTGAGCAACAATCACATTGTTCTCATGTGAGATTTATAAGTACTATACTTATGGTTTCCCTTAGGATAACCTATATTGGCACTTATCCAATTTGGGTCCTTAGTTTGGTATCATCCAAACGTTATGCCTGGCATACCCAAATTATCAGGAATGAGAAACCTCGTTTCTTCCTTGTTCATATCCTACATGACATTTGTCAAACAGATTTATATGGAACCTTATTCTAAATAAGTTTTGCACTGTTAATACATGTCCTATTGAAGGAAATAGTAGCTCAGAGCGACTCGTGATAAACCATATCATGTCCAACAAAATTTGGTTTTTGGTTCGGACACACCGTCTAACTGACGTGTCTCGGGAGGAGTCCTCATCTGAAAGAATACCATACTCTTTCATGTATGTATGAAACTTACCGCTTAAGTATTTTCCATTACGGTCTTACCGTGGCGGAATAATATACTATAGCCGATCTGTTTTTACTTCGTGTCGAAACTTCAAAAGTTTCCGATCTGTGTTCTTCAAAAGAAACACATAACCATAACGTGATGCCACATCTGTTAAGGTCACGAAATATTCATGTCCACATCTAGCCAGCTAGATATGGGCCCACTAACTTCACCATGAATAGGGCTAACAGATCGGTGGCCCTTTTACTATTACCAAGTAAATAGTATTTTAGGTACTTTACCTAATAAACTAGATTCGCAGACCTTATTTGAATAGTCAAATCAGTCCTAGTACCCACTCTTCAAAAGTGTGGATATATGAGTCTCGTTTAATTGTGTCCTAGACAACAATGCCACAAATAAGTCTCTATTGATCAAATCAATTTGAGCTATTTATTTGTCATTTTTATATGTTTGAGATTTTTTATATTCAAAATATAAATTCTGTTATTCACATCTAATGTGTTTATCTCAGTATCATCTTTATATAATAAAACACTTTAGTGTTCTAGAATATAAAGGTTTATCCGTAACAGATTAAACACTGATATAGAGATAATGTCTCTAGTCAAACTAGTTACATTATAACAGTACCTAATTTAAGTACATACCCAAAGGGTAGTTCCTAAACTTAGGTATCTACGGTCGAAACAGCGACTTTCGTCCCGTTTCCGATTTGCCGAGAAATCTCGGCTTGAAGTCAGTATCCAGTTCATAGCGGATTCTGAACATCAATACATATATTTTATGTACCACACTAAGTATTTAAAATCCAATTTCAATACTAGTAGTGAACATAACTTTGACAAATATTTTTAAAGTTAGAGCCTCGCCCTTTTTTTAATTCCTTCGTGTCTTCCATATCCAAATGGTAGTCACTTTGGGATATGTCAATTAACTTTTCAATATTTCACAAACCTTTGGCCAAGCCTTGGGTTTTAGAATATCGAAATGATGTGCACCTTGTGCAACTTGCCCAATTGCAAACTTTGACTTTTCTCCACTAGAATAGTCAATTAATTCTCCAAGAATTATTAATTGCAATTTTAATACCTTTTAAATCTAAAGATAGATTTATTGTCAAGTATATTAAATTAAGCACTAAAGTCATCATCACATAAATCTTCCAAAGATTTTATGCTCTACTATTTGCTTAATTATGGGCTTAGATATAACAAGTTATTTTATCCAATAAAGTAACCTATTATTAATTCCCAATGAAAATTAAATCATTTAAAACATTTAATCCAAGGATTATATATTTTAAATATTCAACTTTTCAATTCTTTCTTGATTTCAATAGTCCAACTTTTTAATCAATTTAATAAGGTACTATTATTATAATGATTACAATAATCCAATTATTTAATCAACTATAATTTTAATTCAATTATATTGATTACTATAATCCAATTATAAAATCAACTATATATCGAATGAGTTTGTATATAGTCCAACTATATATATATATTTAAAACAACATAAAATATTAGTCCAACTAATACTTTTTGATTAATATGACGAGTAAAATATAGATGAGCGCGTTTAGCGAGTATTCGAACGAATGTTGCAAATTCAATACTTGCCTCCCACTATTTTTCGTCGAGCCTCTAACCCTCTGTCGAGTACTCGGGAAACCGTGTTTCCTAGTGGGCTAGGATCCCGTTAAATATCACACAATCTTGACTTTGGCCAACAAATTGTATGATAATTAACTAGGTAGATCTCGAAGATCAATTGGATCCATCAAACTCCTAGATCCAGTAGGTGGACATCCAAGTCCCAAACATATATCTAATATATGCCTATATATCGAATATATACCCTAACCTTTTTCCTCTGAATCAACTAGGCCTTGGCTTTGGCACAAAAAACCTAGTGATCCCAGTCAAGCGCGGACCCATTGACATGGAAGCTTCGTAATCAATGTCAATGGACAAGAAGGTCTTGACTTTGGCCAACAAACCACGACTTGGACACGACACCGATATGGAACAAAGCCTCGTGATTAAAACACATCTTCGATGGACAAGGGCTTGACTTTGGCTAACAACCCCTGCCAATCTCGGATCTTGAGTAAGAATCACTCAATGGAAGGAAAATAAACGCTTGATATTTAACGAGGGTTTTTCGCGTGCAAATTGGCTACCAATTTAATTATCTTTGTTAAGGTCTCATCATCATACACCCTTAAACATGCATTCTAAATACATAATAAAGCGAGTATGAAAATAATAATAATGATATGCGGATGGATACTTAACACATTGATCCTAGATCAAATCTCTCTCTTTCTCACTCAAGCTAGCACTTGTATTACTTCTACCCGTTACACTACACTTCTAAAGAAACCTCATTTACATGGAGGGGAATAGGTGAGAAGAGAATACAAAGAGAATGAAGGTGATAAGGCTGGACACGCAGGTCCAATTTAATAAATCGAATTTATTACAACAATTTCTAAAATTGCCCCACCCGACTAATATCCATCCGATATACATTATTCATACAACACAACCACGTATTCACACACATAAGCATGCTATCAATCAATCTAATCAAATTAATTAATCTGATAATTAAGTGATCATCCAATGTTCAAACAACGATTTGATTTTATTCGAGTCAAACTGATTTTTGCGAATAAGTACTTAAAGTACGAATTCATGAATTAAATTAAACTACATCATCAAATCTAATTTAATATGTATTTAATACTAATTCACTATTCAATTCCAAATTAAATATTACATTTTTATTTAATAAACCTTTTACGATTCAAATTCCAAATTAATCGTAACGCGTCTCAAAGACCGATTAACGTCCAACGTCAATTCAATTAAGGTCCAATGGGCTTTTAATTGATTTCTTAAGGCGTGGACTTTTGGTCAACTCGGGTCAAACCGATAACCAAAGTCCAATCCGGATTTACCCCATAAGCCCATAAATCAATCTTGGCCCATTAGGCCCAATTGAACTTTAAAGGTTCATTAAGTCGCATTTGGGCTTAACGGAAGTGGCTTTGGGCCCAATTGGATCCAATCCATTTGGCCTAAATCCAACTTGATAAAATCAAGCCCAATAAGCCCGATTACAACATTAGAAGCCCAATATCAAAAATAGGCCCAAATAATTAAATTCAAAAAATCCAATTTTCCCAATTCAATTACCAAAGTGTATTACATGATCAATTACCCAAATCAACATTTCTAAAACATGAATTTACATAATTAATCATGGTCATTTTCATCAATTGGTGTCCAACACAAATTAATCAAAAATCAAACCCATTTACATGCTTAAAGGTCTCGGCCAAGGGAGGGATTTTTATCCGATTCGAATTCAATCCAATTAATTTCACAATCGATATTAAATCCTTATCCCGAATGATTTCCAATACATCCAATGTTCAAAAATCAAAAGATACCAAGACATTAGGGCATAATACCTATTCGGCCAAGGTGATCAATTTGGGGATTTTATGTTCAATTCAAAATCCAATCCAATTAGTTCCAAATTAACATTATCCTTAATGATTCCAACTCATCAATGAATCAAAAACAAAAATTCCAAGAATCCAAAATCATCCACACATTCGGCCAAGATAACACATTTGGGGAAAATTGTTCTAAACACTTTTTCTTGAAATTGATCAAATCAATCTTCAATATTACATATACTAAGCATGCTCAATCATCCAATTTTATTAAATCATGCTCAAATACAAAATACCCAATTTTAAGCCCTACATTTTTCATGCTTGAACCTAGGCTCTTGATGCCATTGTTGGTTATTATCTAGGTCCCAAGATCAAACAAGACATGAGATACATGTGTGAATACATCAACGGAGGTAGCGGAATACTCACATCGATCGGTTGAGTCGATTTAAAGACGATTGAAGCCACAAAACCCACTGGTTTGGTGCGCCCACTGCTGCAGTTCATGCTCACTGGTTTGGCAGTTTCGGGTCTCATTTCGAAGCTCCAAACTCCGTCGGATGAGTCCCGCCTCATGGGTGAACCTCCCTAACACCTTCGCAATAGTCGCAAGTGTGCTAGCACTTGATTTTTCACCATGAAAACCACTCATTCCTTCCCTAAAGTTCACGCCTGAACTGGTATGAAACCAGTGAATTTTTCTTTCATTTTGGCGTGAAGAAGATGAGAGAATGGTGAGAGAAAGAGATGAAAATGGTGTGAAGACTTATGTAGCATTTACCTAAAAATGCCTTATATATTTTCCTAGAAAATATATAAAAAACAATTACCAAAAATATTTATCAATAAAGTAAATGGCAAAAGTCTTTACAAGTCACTATTTCACCTACTTACATCACTATTCAAATCTCACTTTAATAAAGTGATTTGATGTGTGTCTTTCACTCAATCCATCAATCAATCAATCAATCAATCAATCAATCACTCAAAGTGACTTTTGATTTGACGCTTGATGTGACGATTGATTTGACGCTTGATGTGATTTGCGTCGCCGCACTCGAATTCGAAATACGAATGCGCTCGCAATCACACTCGGGCTCGGGTTCGCTAATTCTCAATTAGCGAATTTTCCGTCGCGTCGTAATTAAATGATTACGCCTAGCGAATTCACTATTCACGTCGCTAACGAATTAATTCTAAATTAATTCGTTCGCCCGAATTAAAATCTAATTTTAATTCCGCGTCGAAATCTAATTTCGTTTAATATATCGAATATATTAATTTACCGATTAATTCTAAATTAATCATTCTCTCTCTTTAGACGATATTTTATCCCAGATAAAATATTTCCGTAATTAATCCTAGATTAATTTTCTCTTTCTTCTATATAATCCCAGATTATTAATGAGTGCGAGTTATGCGTCATCGGTGCATTATCGGGAAGCGACCCATGAGATCTCCGGATACGTTGGCAGTAAATACGGTCGTCGGTGTATCCGAATCACGTACGTACCAAGTACTACGTTCTACCGATTTACGAGACAAGGTCGACTCCTAGCAAAGCACCAAGTCTACCCAATTCTCCGGACATATCCATTTAAGAATATTAAGATCTGTATCAAGCGTAGTATACAATTGTATTGTGCATATCGGCCCAGTATCGGATAGTCACGTGCTAGGGCTGGGGCTGGATAAGTGTCTGCCCCGTCCGAAACACATATCGGATGTCTGGTAACATAGTCTCTATAATCGGATATTCATGACCTGGTCACAATATCCCGATTGGATGCGCATCACTCAAGAGCACTAGTACCGTATCCTGCGTGACATCATCTCCACTATGACTGAAGTGATACTTCCGTCTCGACATCACACCCAATACACTACGACTCTCTGATAAACCCAGAAGTGGTGTACGCAGAACCGGTTAAAGCCCTGTACCACCAAGACCAAAGTCTATCGATTATCGTAAGTATTAGCGATGTAAGTCTCAGGTTAAGACTATACACACCTACCTTGATTTCGGCCTCCCATAGACACATAGTCATAATACCAATGGGATTCCGAGGGGTTTATCCAGAGCGAAGCTGTTTCCCGTACTATCGGTGAAACACGACCTGCTATCGCACTTGCATAAGTATCCAATACTTATATATATGAGAACTATGCCGTTGTGCCCTCACAACGCACACAAGTGCAATACTAGCCTATTCTGCATTATCGATGTCCAGTCTCGATAATACTCCGGCTAGGGATATTTAATGATTTAACCTTCGGGGATTGATACTGTCTCATATCATTCTCAATCCAGGAACTAATCATAGGGACCTCTCTTCATTTATATATCTATGGTGATCTAATCACAAATGATGAGAGTGCAATTTCCTTGTCACATAGTTAATTTGCTACAACAACACAATGATCTGTGCAAATAGTGACGCTATGGGTCATTTTGTCCAACAGTGGCTACCCGTGCCCGACAAGTATATGTCTATCCTGTAAGGAAATCAGTTAAAGAGTTATCTATCCTCAAGTAAGGTCGTGGGCTATTGAATCTAATGATGAAACATAAAATCCCTTTCGTCAAGTTCATTTTAAGTTTACCACATCAATCTTATTGGTAATCTAGCAACAAGAAGAATTAAGCTTAAGATTCAATAAACAACTACAAAATGACCCATTGTATAATTAAATTAATTACTAAGCATGTGAATATTGTGTTTTATCACTTCCCTATAATAAAAATAAAATGCTGGGGGTTAGGGGATCCATCTTTACTAATTCTAATTTAGAAATCTCCATTATTATAATATAGAAATTATCAGTGATATTACTAACCGACCATAAAGACGGTATTCTCATTAAGTCAAAATTTCAATTAAGCCCACTCGACCATAAAGGCGGTGTCATTATTTTTCCATAAATCAGCCATATAGGTGGTAATAATCTATCACCTAAAGACCGACCATATATGTGGTGTCACATTATTTCAAATAAATAAAACTAGCCATGAAGGCGGTATAACTTTTAGTTTAAATTATAAATTCCATATTATAATTAAAGGTGATTGATCTAAACTAAAATAATAAACACATCACCCTTCCCTCAGCGGAAATTTAACTACTAAAAATAAAAGAAAATAAAATAAACTTTTACTGTTACTGAAAATAAAAATACATAATTAAAATACTGAAATTAAATACAAACAAGATGTAATCCTTAAATTCCTTACAAAAACCTAAGGAAAGCATGAGAATTACAAATGAAATGGCTTGGTATTTATAGGAAAATCTAAAGGCTTCCACCAATTTCTCCACCAATTGCTCCACCAAACATGGCACCAAATCCTCCAACAAAAAACAAGCATGTTTAGTGGAAGTTTGACAATTTTTATTCTATAATTATTATTTTTTTTTTAATTTTGAAAATGACTTCGATAATTACATATAACACACTTCTGAATATTTTATCAATTTCGCTCATGGAAACATCAGAATTCAAAATTATTATGAATTTCAAAGTTGTAGATCATTGAGTCTTCTTTAATCTGTAACTTGAATCACTTCAATCCGACATCGGAGTAAAACGTTATGGCCTAAATGTGACAATTACGAAAAGTTGGAATTTCTGAAACTGTACTTCGTCATTTCAAGTTTCCAATCTCCAAAATCTAAATGTCATGTCTCGTTTTTGCCCTTATTTGTTCCACATTTCGTTCTAAATGGTTCCATTGTGTCCCAATTTTAATTTATCTGCAAAATAAACAAAAACACATCAAAACGTTCAAAAAACTTGAGAAAATATACAAAATCATGAAATGCTCTCGCTTTCTTGGGTGATTTCCTTCGCCCTTGCTCTTGTGAGTTAAATCTGGTTTCTGGATCTGGTTTGACTCTCATTTCTTTTCGTTTTTCTCCTTTCCCTTGTTTTTCTTTTGCCCTTTACTACTCTCTTTTCGTCGTAATCCCTCTCTCATCACTGTCACCTCCATTTCGTTCTCTTCTATGCCTGCCTCTCGATTACCGGTTTTAGGGCCGCACCAGCCTGCTGTGGGTCGTAAAGCTGTCAGATCTGTCTCTCGTTTGCCCATCTCTGCCCCTTCGCCCGATGCCTCCTCTGCGTCGTTGGGCCTTGGTTTCGCTCTCTCCGGTTCATCGCTCGGTCAAGTGAGCTCCCTTAGTTTGTCCATCGGTTCGTCGGTCTCGATTCTTCCTAGCGTTCCGGTGCAAGGGTCTTCCACTATTGGCTCGGCCTGTCTCCCTGTTCCAGGTCTGGGTTCCGCAGTCTCTTCGGTGAGTCATTCTTTGTTTGGTTCCTCTACTGGGTCTGCTTTAGGTGTGGTTTCGGGTGCTTTGTTAGACCAGTTTTCTTTTAACATCCCGCCTAGGCCAAGATGCTACCGGTAGGAGACAGGCTAACCCTACCTCCATAAGCCTCTTATTCTGACGAAATTTCGGCATGATGTATTCGTAACATCATGCAACCTGGCTTACAGCCAGCACCATGAGACAACCTACTCAAACAAACTCAATAAAAATGTAACATCACTAGGCCTCAGGCCTGAACTCAATGAACAAAAGTAAATCACTTGGCCTCCGGCCAGAACTCAAAAAAATAAAACTATGCTATTACAACTTTTACACATAAAATATAAATGCATGTACAAAGACAAGGGCCGTGAGGACCCATAACTCAACCCAGGACTCAAAGAATCTCTTGACTGCACTTGGGGCGATCCACTATCTTCAAAGTCCTCGCTGAATTCCCGCTGATTCAATAACCGCTACTAACCTGTAAAACTACAAACTGTGGTGATGTGAGTCATAATGACTCAGTAAGTAACCATGCTCATAACTTGAGCATCAAACACAAACAAGTTATGAATTATTATTCCGTATTAACCTGAGCCGCTTACTTGACATACAATATAAGATAAATTTAGACTTATTATTTTATCTCAATCCATTTAGCAAACATGTTATAAATTTACTTATCTTCTTTATCTGACTATACATAAGCTTAATCATGTTTCTTTTTAACATCCATAATCTAGTCATTGAGTTTTCATAGTTCCATCTACTCTGTCAAGTCCCATTACGTTTCCACTGTGTTACTCTGATATCTTTCCATTTTTCTATATACTTATTTCTAATCTAGTTCCGACTTTTATTATAATTATCATTCTTTAATATCATTGAAATATCATCAAATCGGTCTAATAAAATATTCTTTCAATTAAAATCCAACATACTAGAATCAGCCATATAAACATGTATATGAAACCTTACGATCATATGCTAATATCTTACTAATTGTTTCTTCCATGTGAACATATAATACACACATGCATTAATCACAAATATATATATAATCATGCTATCATGCTTCAATGGCAACTATATGCATCTCAGATGAATTACTAGCATATATAATTCATATGCACGTCATGTATACTATATAAAACTTGAACATGCTATGCTTTTGTTTTTAGAAGATACTCTTTGAAAACTCTTTCTGAAAAACTATTATCTGAAAGTTTCTTCCTGAAAATTCTTTGCTAAAAACTTTACTTTACTTTCTCTTTCTGGAAAAGCTCTTTCTGAAAACTGTATTTAAAGACTGAGAACTACAGTTGAAAACTGGGATCTGTATCTAAAAACTGAAAACTGTATCTCAAAATTGTAAACTGTATCTGATAACTAAAACTGAAGACTAGAAACTTTCTCTGAATTCTGTATCTCTGAAAAGTTGTTTTTTGAAATCTGATATTTGAAAACTTCTTTTCTAAAAAGCTGATATCTGAATGTCTGTAGAAAAACTTACGCATGGAGACGTTACGTATCGCCGTCGCCCCATACACCCTAGAGCCAGATATATAAACTCATGACATTAGGGCGTTACGTATCGCTATCCCCCTAAGCATGCCATACCTGCCCTTACTGGTGGTCTTGGGGAGTTACGTATCGCCGTCCCCCAAGCCACAACTAGAACTGGGGGTGCGGATCTATGCAACCACCCAAGCTCTGAACTGGAGATCAGGTACACGATCTTATGCCACCATCCTATCTCAGAAACTAGGATCTAGGGGCGTTACGTATCGCCGTCCCCCTAGTCCTCTACATGTGCATATGTCTCTGTCCGTCAATTCTATCTATGTATCAGTTACATACTGGGGTGAGTTTTTACCTCATGCCCCGAAAAACATAAAATCATATACGATATCTCAAAACTGAAAGAAAATATTTCATGAAATATATTATCTTTCAAAATATTTGAAACTTTTCTTTGAAATATTTGAAATCTTTGAAAACATTCTTATCTTTTGCTTGACTGCTGAAAATCTTAACACACACACACATGCATATGCATATATGCTTTTCTTATGTTTCTTTCTACTCTAGCCATGATTTCATCTATAATGATCTCATAAAATGCTCAAAATATCAACAAAATGCTTGCTCAAACTAAAACATATTGAATTTATCTTACATTCATACTACTAACGATGTACATATGCATATAATTCTATTACCATCTTATTAATTCTATACTTATATCTGTATACACATTTAAAACTCAGATGCTACATCACTTTATGCACATACACTCAGTTTACAAATTCTTCATCTTCTCTATCGTATTAAATCCTCAAAGTATAGACATTCACACACATAAAACCAGAATTCTAAATCATAAACATATATTTATTTTCATATGCAATTCTAACTACACACATATAATATCTTATATTCTTTCAAATCATATAATTGATCTCTAGGCTTATAGTATCTATAAACTATTTACTCTTTTACTCAAATAAATATGCTTTTCATAATCTTTACGTCACTATTCTCTATTATATAACAATTTATATTACTCACATATAGTTACTTTCTTACAAATCATCATTCTTTAAACATTATTCCCATTCCCTAGGGTGTAGTTTCTACAACCCCCATACCAAAGTCTCGTTTAATTATAATCATAATCATGACATCATTCATATGCTTTATCTATATATATATATATATATATCGGTTCATACCTATATATGTATCTCTTTACTTTCATAAGCTCATGCTTATCTTTTGTTCATACATCTACTTATAATTGTTTGTTCTTATCTATATGTGTGTATAATTAAACCTGCCTCTTTCTTCTACATTCATCTTTATATAAATACACAATTTTCATGTATATAACTATATACAACTTTATTATATTACTACTTTCGAACAACGATAAATTTCTTAAGTATTCGAAGCATGAGTTACTGACCTGGTTTCGCGGACACTCCGAACTTGGACCCGATCTATCAAAATAAGTAACAAACACTGTCAGAACCGCTATTTACGGAACTTTCTACTCATCTATAATAAACTACGGACTTTCTCGGAATACACGAATCCTCTCTGATTCTACTGTCTAAACTTCATTACTCTAATATATGCTCGTATATTGTTCTAAACCACCTATATGGCTCATATTCTCATTTTACGCGTTTGCGGTAAAACTTGCGTAAAAGTTTCCGCAAACGCTACGGAAGGGTCTTGAACCCGTCGAACTTATCCAGAATTACTTAATTACCCTCGCAATATCATAATTATATCTTACCCATGATTACGGTCATCTACGCTCATTCGCGCGAGAAACTCTATTTTACTGGAAACTCGTTAATTCTATCGGATCGATCTAAACTATTCTGTTTCTCCGCAGATTCTACCACATTTATCGTTTTAACATACTAAATCACATCCAACTCATATCATGGCAATTCGCTAAACTGCGGAGTTACTAGAAGCATCCGAATATAAAACTGTAAACTTTAAAATAACAAATTCTAAATGGAGGATCGTACCAAAATTCCGAGACCATAATCGTACTCCCATCATCCATGCGAAATGCTAGTGTCATCGAAATTCTGATCGGAGTTACTGTTCATCACATGTTACTATTCAATGCCACTTCTTTCCTCGTTTCGTGTGTAACTAGTAGCTGTTTGGAAAAATCAACGCTGCATACTTGTAGTACTCATCAAGGGCTTCGATTTGGTAGGTGGCTCGGGCCGTGAAACGAACTGACGAGCCAAATCCGTCAAACCTATGTCTTGTGGTGTTTTAACCCCGAATCCTGGGAATGTTTCGTCGACAGTGAAATTGAGTGCTTCTGTTGGTGGTGTTAGTGTTTCAGAGGTTGTTAAGGCAGTTGGTGGCGCTAGTGCCTCTGGGTTTACTAAGGCAGATATTGCTTGTGTGAATGGTCAATCTAATGTTTTTGGTCTTACTATTTCGTCTCCTGCAGTAGCTTTGGTGGGCAGTGCTTCTGCTTGTCCTAAGAGTTATGCTTCTGTGCTGAATGGACCTAAAGTAGTTGATTCAATTGACTCGGTCTATTTTTCCACTGCACTGCACTGCACTATGTTCAACCTAGTGTTATTGATGGTAAGGTTGTAGTGTGCCCTCATGCTGAGGTTATTGAAGATGGTAGTGTGTATTGGCAAAGTACGTTGGTTGGTTACTTTATGGGTTAAAGATTTCCTTTCCAAACTGTCAACTCTATTGCACACAAGTTATGGGGGAGGCTTGGTTTGCTAGAGGTTCTTACATTTGATAACGGCTTCTTTTTGTTTCGATTTGATAGACTTAAAGAAGCTAGTGCGGTGTTGGACGGAGCCCCTTGGCATATGGCTAATAGACCGTTGGTTCTCAAACTTTGGCAACCTGGCTTATCTTTGACCAAGGAGGACCTGTTCAAGGTTCTGGTCTCGGTTAGACTCTTTCATTTTCCTTTTAACTTATGGACTGCTAAAAGGATTAGCTGTGTGGCTAGTGCAGTTGGGAGACCTCTCAATGCTGACAATATTACCCTTTCTAGGAAACGGCTCGATTTCGCTCGAGTTTGTGTTGAGATTGATGCTCGAAATCCCCTTATCGAGGAGATTGTTTTCCATTATCCTGATGGTACTAGGGTACCTATTAGGGTTGAGTTTGATGGGTTCCTGTGAAATGTACTACTTGTGAGGTTTTTGGCCATTTGGTGAATTCCTGCCCTAAAAAGGCTCTTAGTAAGGAGGTTAGCAAACCCTCTCAATCTTGGATTCCCAAGTTATCTATTCCTTCTATGGATAAAGTTGTTACGGTTGACAGTACTGAGGTAAAGGAGGGTGTCTGGATTCCGGTCTCTAAGAAAAAGAAAGGCAAGGGAGCGACAGTGACCACTCCTGTTAGCTCGAGCAGTGATGTGATTCAGGATGTTCCCTCTAATAGGGTTCTTGTTTTGGGTAAGTGTTCTTCCAATAGGTTGGAATCGACTATAGTAATTTCTCCTATTTCTGTGGTTTCGTCTGAGGCAGTTATTACGGAGGCAGAGGGTAAGGAGGAAGGTGAATGTTCCCGTGCTTCTTCACTTCT
The DNA here is from genome assembly GCA_019454045.1 of Zanthoxylum bungeanum. Taxonomy (NCBI): domain Eukaryota; kingdom Viridiplantae; phylum Streptophyta; class Magnoliopsida; order Sapindales; family Rutaceae; genus Zanthoxylum; species Zanthoxylum bungeanum. The sequence goes on from SKCR01040183.1 coordinate 41,459, forward strand.
TGTCGAGGATCTTCCTAAGTCTGTTTTAGCCGAGTCTCCGCCTTCTGGAACTTATGATTCGCCCACGTCTAATGATAACAGTTTGGCTAATAAGGTCATTGATTCTCAGGAGATCTGTAAATTGGTTTATGTTAACAAATCTAGAAAGAGTTCTGGTGGAAAGAGGAGTCAGAAACGGCAGTCCCCGAGAGGGGCTCGACGACACTGATTTGTTTGGGTTTGGCTCTTCTCTTCTCTATTTTAATGATTTTTGGTTGTTGTAACATTCAGGGTCACAATGACCCAATTAAACAAGCTGAAGTTAGGAGGTTTCTTCGTGATGAAAAGCTTTCTTTGTGTGGTTTAGTTGAAACCAAGGTAAGTGAGGTTAATTTTATGAATGTCTCTCCTGCGATTAATCCTTCATGGAATTTTTTTGCCACTCTGATTTTCTTCCGTATGGCCGTATTTGGGTGTGTTGGAACCCTAGTGACATTGATTTTAGCATTATTCGCTCTTCATCTCAAGTTATTCATTGTAGTGTGTCTCTGATGAGTGGTAAATCTATCACTATTTCCCACTCACTTAACCTTATATTTTGTATAGTTTCTTGATTTTTGTGAATATTTTGATGTATTTTGTGTTATTTTGTAGATAAATAAAGTTTCAGGACATTCTAGAGGTGATTTGGAGCAAAACTGTGAAAATTGGCAAAACAGGGCATTTTTGGTAATTTTCCGCGTCGCGAGGGCTAACATGCACCAGAGTCTGCTAACGTGCACCGGGTCAACGGGTTAGAATTTGAGAAGTTTGACTTTGCTAACATGCGCCGTGCCACGTGTCACCATCAGAGCCGATATGCTAACGTGTGCCGTGCCACGTGTCATCATCCTACGGTGCCAACACTCACAATTACCACATGTGCCACGTGTCATCCTATGTCATCAGCCACGTCATCGGTCAATGATTCAACTCTGCCACGCGTCGTGCCACGTCATCATCCACGTCAGAAGGTCAACCGAGTCAACATGCCACGTCAGCATCAGCCAATCACACCGTGACATGTGTCGCAATCCTACGGTGTCGACAATTGATCTCATACGCCTTGCCACGTCAGCGCCACGTCATCGCCATGTCAGCATAATAATTGAGCTCTTAGCCGCCTCGCCACGTGTCGCCTTATCTTCTTATCCGAATCGCCACGTGTCAAGCCCTCAGTATGCCACACATCACTGTTCCAGCGTCGCGACGCTGAGACCCTTGGCTTCGCGACGCTGGAAGCTTACCCGTGCCTATAAATTGAGCTCGACATTTCAGTTTTTGTTGTACTATTCTCTCTTACTTCTTTGATGTAATTAGGGAGTTCTTCTCTCTCTAAGTTTCTTTTAATTTAATTTTGTAATTTTTAATTACGTTCTGTAATAATAATAATTTACTTTCTTTATTTTACAGTTTTTACTATTCATTATGAGGAGGTAACTTCCCTATGCTATGGTGAAAGGTAATTATTTTACTATTGCTATTTAGATTAATCTCCCTTAAATATAATATATTCACTATTTAAAATATTGACTTAATAAGGGATACCGCTATATTGGTCGGTTGGTAATTAATTTTAATCTGGTTTAAACCTGACTAATTAAGGATACCGCCAGATTGGTCGGTTGGTAATTTAATTTTGGTTCCGCCTTAATGGCTGGTTGGACTTAATTTGACTAATCAAAGATACCGCCAGATTGGTCGGTTGGTAATATAATCATAAGTTTATATATTATTTTATGAGAGATATCTAAATTAGTAGTAGTAGAAATAATTCCTTTTACCTTAGCATTTTTATTTTATTTTACTTTTAAAGCCTTTACTTTACGCAATTACTTTTCAGCACTTTTATTTAATGGCTTTTACTTTTAAGTTTTTACTAGCCCTAGCTATGTGTCATAAGTAAGTTAGTAATCTAGGATTGTGATGAAATCCAACATCACCGGTTTATAAGGGTTAAATTATAATTTGGGTAATATAAATATTTATTTATTGAGTCTTAATCTTAATGCTTTTTATTAACTGGCCACTAATAAAATTGATAAGGTAAACTTAAAATGAACTAGTCATAAGGATTTTAGGTTTAAGACCTTAGACTCAATAGCCCACGATCTTCTTTGAGGATAGATAACCCTTTAATAGATTTCCTTACAGGTTAGGAATATACCTGTCGGGCGGGGGTAGCCATAATTGGAACTTAATCTTAATGAATCCAGATAATTTGGTTGACATAGACATATGGTTCAATTAGGTTAAACTGGATATTTGTAGTTGACCATCGGAAGAGGCTTTTACATAATTTAGTGTTCCAGGTTAATAAATCAATATTTTACCCAATTATAAGATAACAACTTCATCTTTAAAAAATATTGGAATAAATCACAACCCTAAATAGTTTTTAATATTGAATTTTCTCAAAATATCCTTTTGAACAATTTTATTTACTTGTCTTTAAATTTAGAATCGTCGCCATTTCAAATCAATCAAACAACCTGTCAGATACTAGTAATCATTTGACCTCATAAAAAATTAATAGATAAGGTTTTAAGTCCTCGTGGGATCGATACATTTTATACTACTTGAACGATACGTGCGCTTGCGTTATACGTGTGTGTAAGCACCGGTCAAGTTTTTGGCGCCGTTGCCGGGGACTTAGTTATCTTTCACTATTATTTTAGGGGTTAGATACCTTTACTTGTATCTAATTTCTTTTTACTTATTATTTCTGTTTTATTGTGTTTCAGGTTTTCAGAAACTACATGAGACGAACCAGAAGCTTTGAACTCCGATCGCTTGACCCAGAAATTGAAAGAACCATCAGACAGTTGAGAAGGGAAAGGCGAGAAGGCCAAGAAGCTTTAGTCAACATGGAACCTGAACCTTTGGAGGTTGCACCACCAATTCCCATTCGAGACAGAACCATTCCGGTGGTAGATGGCCTCATTTCCTGTATTGTACTTCCTCCTTTACCAGCAAGTGCGGGTGACATCAAAAATTGCATTCAGATGATTCAGCAGACAGTTCAGTTTGGAGGAAATGCAACTGAAGATTCTAATGCTCACATTAGCAACTTCCTGGAAGTTTGCGGCACTTTCAATTACAAGCGAGCATCAGAAGAAGCAATGAGACTGCGGGTTTTTCCATACTTCTTAAAAGACAGAGCAAAAGCTTGGCTACATTCACTACCAGCTGGATCCATCACAACTTGGAACGCTCTAGCCACAAAATTCCTTGCAAAATACTTTCCACCAGCCAGAACTGCAAAGTTGAGGAATGACATCACATCCTTTGTGCAGCAAGATTCAGAATCCATGTACGAAGCTTGGGAAAGGTACAAAGATTTGCTCCGGAAACGTCCTCACCATGAGATTCCAAAATGGCTTCAAGTCCAAACTTTCTATAATGGACTTTCTGGACTGATGAGAACCACAATCGATGCTGCTGCTGGAGGAGCTTTAATGGCAAAAGGAGAAGATCAAGCCTGAGACCTAATTGAAGAAATGGCTAATAACAATTCCTTATGGCCAACAGAAAGGAGCATAATTCAAAGAATTGCAGGAATCTATGAAATTGGAGCCAATACAGCAGTCAGTGCCAAGCTGGATCAGATATACAAATTTATGGAGACTCTCAACACTCAAAGCACCACTGGATCCACAAGTTCACCATATGGAGGACCACCAGAACCAAACCAACTTGAAGAAACGGTGAATTATGTCAACAATTTCAACAGACAGGGGAACAATCCATATTCCAACACCTACAACCCAGGGTGGAGGAATCATCCTAATTTTTCATGGAGCAATAATTCAGGGCAAAAGAACTATCCACCACATGGATTCCAGCAACATAATAAAGGCCAGGAGCAGACAAATAAACCAGTGATGGCAGAGATGTTAGCTCAATTAAAAAGATATTAAGCTATGATTCAGAGCCAATCAGCTTCCATCAAAGCACTGGAGAATCAAATCGGACAACTGGCCAATGCTCAGAGTTACAGACCACCAGGTAATCTTCCCAGCACCACGGAATCCAATCCAAGGAACCGAGGGAAGGAGCAATGTCAAGCCATTAATTTGAAAAGCGGTACTGAAATCAACAAAGATGTTGGAATCCAGATGTCCCAAGAAGAAGTTCCAAAAGAAGCCGAGAAACAGATGGAGGAAAAAGAAAAAAATGAAAAAGAAGCAAAGGAAAAAGAAAAAGAACAGATCACTCCACCACCACCTTTTCCTCAGCGTCTTCATAAAAACAAACTGGACAAACAGTTTGCTCGTTTCTTGGAGATTTTGAAAAAGCTGCACATTAACATACCTTTTGCAGAAGCCTTGGAACAAATGCCCAGCTATGTAAAATTCATGAAAGACATTCTTTCACGAAAACGAAGATTGGGAGATTACGAGACAGTAGCTTTGACAGAAGAATACAGCGCCATCATTCAGAGGAAGCTTCCCCCGAAGTTGAAAGATCCTGGCAGTTTCACTGTACCTTGCACCATTGGAGAACATTACATCGGTAAGGCTTTATGTGATTTAGGTGCCAGTGTTAATTTAATGCCTTTTTCTATTTACAGGAAACTGCAAATTGGAGAAGCAATGCCTACCTCGGTATCTTTGCAACTTGCTGATCGAACGCTAGCATTTCCAAGAGGAGTCGTTGAAAATGTTCTTGTCAAAGTTGACAAACTCATCCTTCCAGCAGACTTCATCATCCTTGACATGGAAGAAGACAAAGAAGTACCTATCATTCTTGGGAGATCATTTTTGGCTACAGGTAAAACTGTGATTGATGTACAAAAAGGAGAACTGACCATGAAAGTGCAGGACAAAGAAGTGACATTTAATGTTTTCAAAGCCATGAAATTTTCGAGCGATGAAAAGGAAGAAGAAGAATGCTTCAGAATTGATGTTGTTGATAGTATTGTTCAGAATACTGAGTCAAATCCCACGGATACACTTGAAGATTGCATCACCAACATGACTGACAGCGAGCTAGATGCTGAAATCCTGGAATATATCAACTACCTTGACAAACCATTCCGATTCAAAGCAACACCACCAGTTGAAAGCTTGGAACTGCCAAACAAAGATCGAATCAAGCCTTCGATTGAAGAACCACCACAGTTGGAACTAAAGTTTCTTCCGAGCCATCTCAGGTATGCATTTCTTGGAAACTCTTCTGAATTACCTGTCATTATTTCTTCTTCACTAACATTGGAGCAGAAAGAAAAACTACTAAGAGTGTTACGAGAGCACAAAAGAGCCATGGGCTGGACTATAGCAGACATTCGAGGCATTAGTCCATCATTTTGCATGCATAAGATTCTGATGAAGGATGAGTACAAACCCACAGTGGAGCATCAACAAAGACTCAATCCAATCATGAAGGAAGTTGTGAAGAAAGAAATCATCAAATGGTTGGATGCTGGCATCATTTACCCCATCTCAGATAGCACTTGGGTGAGTCCTATACAGTGTGTGCCAAAGAAAGGAGGAATTACTGTGGTCACCAATGAAAAGAACGAACTGATTCCAACAAGAACAGTGAGTGGATGGAGAGTATGTATGGACTACAAAAAGCTGAACAAAGCCACGAGAAAGGACCATTTTCCGCTACCATTCATTGATCAGATGTTAGACAGACTGGCGGGACATGAGTTCTATTGTTTTCTTGACGGATATTCAGGGTACAATCAAATTGCTATTGCCCCAGAAGATCAGGAGAAAACCACTTTTACATGTCCCTATGGTACTTTTGCTTTCCGCAGGATGCAATTTGGATTATGTAATGCCCCCGCCACTTTTCAGCATTGCATGATGGCTATTTTCTCAGACATGCTGGAGTAGAGTATGGAGGTATTTATGGATGAATTTTCTATGTTTGGAGATTCTTTTGACCATTGCTTGAAAAATTTGGAACATGTATTACAAAGGTGCGAAGATACAAACCTGGTACTCAATTGGGAGAAATACCATTTCATGGTACAGGAAGGCATTGTTCTTGGACACCGGATCTCACAAAAGGGAATCGAGGTAGACAAAGCAAAGATTGAAACAATTGAAAAACTACCTCCACCAACATCTGTCAAAGGGATTCGGAGTTTTCTCGGACATGCAGGTTTTTACAGGAGATTTATCAAAGACTTTTCCAAGATTGCTAAACCTCTTTGCAATCTTCTAGAAAAGGATGTGCCTTTCAACTTCACCAAAGAATGCCATGAAGCTTTTGAGATCTTAAAACAGAAGCTAGTCTCTGCCCCTATCATTGTAGCACCAGACTGGACTCTTCCATTTGAAGTGATGTGCGATGCTAGTGATTTTGATGTAGGTGCAGTTTTGGGACAACGGAAAGCAAAGATTTTTCACACCATTTACTACTCCAGCAGAACTTTAAATGAAGCTCAACTCAACTACACAGCCACTAAAAATGAGTTGCTCGCAGTTGTGTATGCTTTTGACAAATTCTGCTCCTATCTGCTGGGTCCCAAAGTGGTGGTATACACAGATCATTCAGCAATCAAATATCTGATCACGAAGAAAGATGCCAAACCCAGATTGATCCGTTGGATACTTCTTCTGTAAGAATTTGACGTGGAGATTCGAGACAGGAAAGGAACAGAAAACCAGGTGGCAGATCACTTATCGAGGGTCGAAAATGGAGAAACAGCTGACAAAGAATTATCAATCAAAGAAACTTTTCCAGATGAACAGCTGTTTGCCATAAAACAACAAGAAGTCCCTTGGTATGCTGACTATGTCAACTACATTGTGTCAGGAAAATGGCCGTTGGAATGGACAACTCAGCAACGGAAGAAGTTCTTCAAAGAAGTCAAGCACTATGTCTGGGATGAACCGTACCTGTTTAAACGTTGTGCTGATCAATTATTGAGACGGTTTGTTCCACATGAGGAGGTCAACAGAGTTTTGTAGCACTGTCATTCATCACCATATAGCGAACACTTCAGCGGGAACAAAACTGCAACAAAAGTTCTTCAATCAGGTTTGTTCTAGCCCATACTTTTTAAAGATGCTTATCTTTTTTCTTTTCAATGTGACAGGTGCCAGAGAACGGGGAATATTTCGAGAAGAAATGAAGGACCATTGCAAAACATTCTGGAAGTGAAGATATTCGATGTGTGGGGTATTGATTTAATGGGACCATTTGTTCCATCATTTGGAAACCTGTAAATTCTGTTTGATGTAGACTACGTCTCCAAATGGATTGAAGCAATTGCACTGCCATCCAATGATTCAAAAGTGGTGATCAAATTCCTGAAAAAGAATATTTTCACTCGGTTCGGAACACCTCAAGCAATCATCAGCGATGGTGGCTCACATTTCATTAGCAGATACTTCGATGCACTCCTATCCAAATACGAAGTTACTCACAAGGTTGCCACAGCTTACCATCCACATTCAAATGGACAAGTTGAGGTTCAAACAGGGAAATCAAAAGAATCCTATAAAGAACCGTTGTATCAACAAGGAGAGACTGGTCTATAAAATTGGATGATATATTATGGGCCTACCGAACAGCTTACAAGACACCCATTGGTATGTCCCCATATCAATTGGTGTTTGGGAAAGCATGCCATCTGCCAGTTGAGCTTGAACACAAGGCGTACTGGGCACTGAAGAAGTTGAATCTTGACTCACAAGCTACAAGAGAGAAAAGACTTCACCAACTCAATGAATTGGAGGAATTTCGCCTATAGGCTTATGAGAATGCCAAATTGTACAAGGAAAAGACTAAAAAATGGCATGGCCGAAAAATAGTGCACAGCAGTTGGAACCAAGGCAGCAGGTTTTGTTGTACAACTCGAGATTGAAACTTTTCCCTGGAAAGTTGAAATCTAGGTGGTCCGGACCATTTGTGATCACTCAGGTTTTACCATATGGAGCTGTTGAGTTACTGGATCCCAATACCAACAACACATTCAAAGTTAATAGTCAGTGTGTCAAGCACTACCGGGGAGAATCATTTGAGCGACAAAAAGAAAGTGTCACACTTTCAGATCCAGCATAACGTTCGAAAAGTCACGTCTAGCTGACGACGATTAAACTTAGCGCTCGCAGGGAGGCAACCCATGCAATTTTTGTATATATTGTGATTTGGTGTTATTTAATTTTGTGTGTTTAGTTTTTGCAGATTAAGTCATTTCAAGATGGAAGAAGCTCTCGCAAATTTTCACAAGCAATTTCCTTCTCTCCATAAAAAATCTCTAATGAAAGTTTACAAAGCTCGCTTGGAACAGATGAGGTTATTGACGATCCATGGTGTTCCCAATAACATTCGTTGGGTAATTGAAGCACGAGTCCGATTGGCAGGTGAATCCTCTGACTCTTTTATTTCACATCTGCCTGGTTTTGGAAGAAGCACCTATGCAAAGAAACGAAGAGCTAAGCAAATGGGTGTTTGTTACAAATGTGCACGTTGGAATTGCAATACTCGTTGTCCTTATTTAGGAATGGTGTCTGTTAATCGCGAAGACAAAATTAAATTCATTAGAGATGGCTTGAGTAAGGAGTCTTTAGATGATATATCTTCGACTCTTGAGACGCATCCCAGTGGATATGTTCACATAGACTTTCGTATATTACATACACAATTTCAAAAAGAAAGACAACAGTTAAGTCTTAGGAATCTGACTCAAAAAGACCCTGTTTGCCAATTTATAAGAAAATTGGATGGGAAACTTGTCCCTGACGCATAGACGTCAATCAAGCTATTACTTTCTTGTACATGTTATATCTCTTTGTCTTTTCCTAATAATTGTGATTTTTTTTTTCTTCTCTTATTTCCTCCGACAGGATCCAGATCTTGTTGACTATCACGATCTATTTTACTATTTTGCTACTAATCGTCATTTGGAAGATACTTGTGCTATTTTTACTCACCCTTTTCAGGTATTATAAATTCAACTCATCATTGCACTTTTGAAGACATCCAGAATAAAAAAATGGAAGCCACTTCAAGAAGACGAGTTGAAAAAATTTGTGTGTTTTGCGGTAGTACTGTTGGTACTAAACCACAATACATAGAAGCAGCACAGGAATTGGGTTGAGTCTTAGCTGCAAGGAATATGCACTTAATATATGGCGGAGGCAATCTCGGACTTATGGGATCGTTTCAAAGGCCGCACAGGAATGGAGGCAGTCACGTTCTGGAATCATCCCAAAACCCTTGGCAGATGCAAATCTTATTGAACCATCTAACGGCGAGGAATTAATCGTGCCAGGTATGTCTGAACGACTGGTAGAAATGATTAACCGTGCTGATGCTTTTATTGCTTTGCCAGGTGGCTTGGGCACATTGGAGGAAATTTTTATTGTACTATCTTGGGCGAACCTGAACATACACCAGAAACCAATTGGGCTGTACAACGTTGATGGGTTTTATGATTTTCTTTGTGTGTTTCTTGATGATGCTCGGAGAAATGGGTTCATATCAAAACCTTTAAAAGAACTCCTCTTCACTGCCAGAACTGCTCCAGATCTAATTGACCAACTCATAGCCTATGAACCAAAAGTTGACCCTATCATTTCAAAGATAAATTGGTCCGAGGACGATCGTGGTAAGAGGCGTCGAATTAATTTGGATCTTAACCTTTAATTTCCTATAGATTTCAGCTAACCAGGTACGAACTTCTTAACTCTCTCCTTTTACTGTTTAAGACATTGGGGACAATGTCTCATTTATGTTTGGGGGAGGGAATTAGTTGATCAGTACCTTGTTTTTAGTTTGTGTGTTGTTTTTTTTTTTTTTCCAAAATTTTTCGAAAAATACAAAAAAATTGGAAAATTTTCAAAAATTACAAAAAATTTTGTGTTTTTTGTGTTTTTTGTGTTTTGACTAAAAAGGTGAAATTGGTGAGAGGTAGCCGAGTAAGGAATTTCTACTCCTGAGACGTATCTCAAACCTATTTCAAAACAAGTTAATTTTTGTTTATTTCCTTTGAATTATTTAATTTGTGAATTCTCCATAAAACAGACTAAAATGGATCTTCTTATGCTCAGTTGGCAGGTATTATCAACATACATGGAAACATACGGACATGAGCTAAAATTGAAAAATTTGTAATATTCAGTGCTCTAGTTTAATTGGAGGAAGCATCTCAAAAAGCAATGGGGTAAAAAAAAAAACGTCAGAGATCCGAGTTATTAAGTCTGTAAGGGTGTTTTAACACCTAGTGCCCTAAAACCAACTGGTTTGGGAGTCATTGGCCCAAAGCTCGCTACATGGATCAAAGATGCTGTAAAAATATATATATCTGAAATCTGAGTAATTAAGTCCGTAGGGGTGATTTAACACCTGGTGCCCTAAAGCCAACTGGTTTGGGAGCCACCGACCTAAAGCTCGCTACATAGATGGAAGATATTGTATATAAATAAAAAATAGAGAAAAAATCAAAGAAAAAAATCAGAAAAATGAGAAAAATTATTTCATTGCTACTAAAAGGTGTGAAATCTGATAGAACTTTAGGACAAAAATATTACTCTCTTATCAACTGCACTTATGACTGTTGTGGGCAAAAATGAATTGATTAATATTTTGTTGGCTGTGTATATGGAGAATGGTAAAAATAATCGGAGAATTTATTTATTTAGTAATTTAGAGAAAACAAAACAACTAGTAACTTGGAGTAGAAATTTCACATGATTAGCCATTAACTTCTTTATTCTCTTTTCGCTTGTCTTTTTGCTTTTGTGTGCATTAGTTTTATTACCTTTTTACTTTTGTAAAAATGTTTGTGGGTATCATTGGTGTAAACCCTCACGAGACTACAACTCGTCCACTAGGGACACCTAGGGGTTTAAAGGCTTGTTGCATATGCTAAATGGAACCGTGATCCCTACGAAAGTGGCTTAGTTAAATTTTATTATGTTATTTTATTCTATGTTTTGCTCGAGGACTAGGAAAATGTTAGGTTTGGGGGTGTGATGAGTGGTAAATCTATCACTTTTTCCCACTCATTTAACCTTATATTTTGTATAGTTTCTTGAGAGTTTGTGAATATTTTGTAGATAAATAAAGTTTCAGGACATTCTGGAGGTAATTTGGAGCAAAACTGTGAAAATTGGCAAAAAAAGGCATTTTTGGTAATTTTCCGCGTCGCGACGCCAGGACCTTCAGCATCGCGACGCCTAACATGCACCGGAGTCTGCTAACGTGCGTCGGGTCAACGGGTCAGAATTTTGGAAGTTTGACTTTGCTAACATGCGCCGTGCCACGTTTCACACCATCAGAGCCTATATGCTAACGTGCGCCGTGCAACATGTCATCATCCTACGGTGCCGACACTCACAATTGCCACGTGTGCCACGTGTCATCCTATGTCATCAGCCACGTCATCGGTCAACGAGTCAACTCTGCCACGTGTCGTGCCACGTCATCGTCCACGTCAGAAGGTCAACCGAGTCAACATGCCATGTCAGCATCAGCCAATCACGCCGTGACACGTGTTACAATCCTACGGTGCCGACAATTGATATCAGCCGCCTTGCCACGTCAGTGCCACGTCATCCCACGTCAGCATAATAATTGAGCTCTTAGCTGCCACGCCACGTGTCGCCTTATCTTCTTATCCGAATCGCCACGTGTCAAGCCCTCAGTATGCCACGCATCACTGTTCCAGCGTATCGCGACGCTGAGACCCTTGGCGTCGCGACTCTGGAAGCTTACCCGCGCCTATAAATTGAGCTCGAGATTTCAGTTTTTGTTGTACTATTCTCTCTCACTTCTTTGATGTAATTAGGGAGTTCTTCTCTCTCTAAGTTTCTTTTAATTTAATTTTGTAATTTTTAATTACGCTCTGTAATAATAATAATTTACTTTCTTTATTTTACAGTTTTTACTATTCACTATGAGGAGGAAACTTCCCTATGCTAGGGTGAAAGGTAATTATTTTACTATTGCTATTTAGATTAATCTCCCTTAAATATAATATATTCACTATTTAAAATATTGACTTAATAAGGGATACCTATATTGGTCGGTTGGTAATTCATTTTAATCTGGTTTAAACCTGACTAATCAAGGATACCGCCAGATTGGTCGGTTGGTAATTTAATTTTGGTTCCGCCTTAATGGCTGGTTGGACTTAATTTGACTAATCAAGGATACCGCCAGATTGGTCGGTTGGTAATTAAATTCCCTTACCGCCTATATGGCTGGTTGGACTTAATTTGACTTAATCAGGATACCGCCAGATTGGTCGGTTGGTAATATTATCACAAGTTTATATATTATTTTCTGGGAGATATCTAAATTAGTAGTAGTAGAAATAATTCCTTTTACCATAGCATTTTTATTTTATTTTACTTTTAAAGCCTTTACTTTACGCAATTACTTTTCAGCACTTTTATTTTATGGCTTTTACTTTTAAGTTTTTACTAGCCCTAGCTATGTGTCATAACTAAGTTAGTAATCTAGGGTTGTGATGAAATCCAATATCGCTGGTTTATAAGGGTTAAATTATAATTTGGGTAATATAAAGATTTATTTATTGAGTCTTAATCTTAATGCTTTTTATTAACTGGCCACTAATAAAATTGATAAGGTAAACTTAAAATGAACTAGACATAGGGATTTTAGGTTTAAGACCTTAGACTCAATAGCCCACGATCTTCCTTGAGGATAGATAACCCTTTAATATATTTCCTTACAGGATAGGAATATACCTGTCGGGCGGGGTAGCAATAATTGGAACTTAATCTTAATGAATCCAGATAATTTGGTTGACATAGACATATGTTTCAATTAGGTTAAACTGGATATTTGTAGTTGACCATTGGAAGAGGCTTTTACATAATTTAGTGTTCCAAGGTTAATAAATCAATATTTTACCCAATTATAAGATAACAACTTCATCTTTAAAAAATTTGGAATAAATCACAACCCTAGATAGTTTTTAATATTGAATTTTCTCAAAATATCCTTTCGAACAATTTTATTTACTTGTCTTTAAATTTAGAATCGTCGCCATTTCAAATCAATCAAACAACCTGTCAGATACTAGTAATCATTTGACCTCATAAAAAATTAATAGATAAGGTTTTAAGTCCTCGTAGGTTCGATACTTTTTATACTACTTGAACGATACGTGCGCTTGCGTTATACGTGTGTTAAGCACCGGTCAGTCTCATATCTCTGGGTTGTGGACTTGTGTAGTTTCGATGGTTTATGGTGAGTGCGACTACAAGAAACGTCGAGAGCTTTGGGCCGACTTGATGTCTAGTGGTGAGTTTTTTATGACTCTCCGGGGCTTGTTTTGGGAGACTTCAATGCTATTCGCACTCCGATTCAGTATTGTGGTGGATCTGTGGCATGGCCGACTTGGAAAGATGATTTGGGCTGCTCTTCGGGTCAGGCTGGTTTGGATGATGTTCAGTTCTCTGGTTCTCAGTTTACTTGGTTCAATAAGTAGTTTCGGTCCCCTATTTGGCATAAGTTGGATCGTGTTCTCGCTAATTCGTCTTGAGAGTGTCTTTTTCTGGGTTCTGCTGCCCGCTTTCTTCCCCCTCGGATTTCAGATAATTCTCCTATGGTGGTTAAACTTGCAGAGCTCCCTAAGAGGAAAATTCCCTTCAAATTCTTTGATTTCTGGGCGGATCATCCTAATTTTCTCTCAGTTGTAGCTAGGGCTTGGGACATTGATGTCTCGGTACTTTGATGTTCTGTTTATGTTGTAAGCTGAAGAGTGTTAAGATGGCCTTGAAGAAGTTTAATGTCGAGAATTTCTCTCAGATTCCGAGTAAGGTTTTGGAGATTAGGAGGGAGTTGGATAGTGTGCAGTGTGTTTTACAGGAGTGCCCAGTAACCCCGATCTGTTAGCTGAAGAAGCTATTCTTTCGTTACGGTATGGTGACATGTGTCAGGCTGAGGAAGGCTTCACTAAACAGAAATCTCATGTTCAATGGCTAAATCTCGGGGATCAGAATACTAAATTCTTCTTTACTGCTATTAAGAGTTTTCACGGCCGTAGCAAGATTACCTCTATCACTAAGGAGGATTGGACCCGTGTAGAGGATGATGTTTTGGTTAGAGATGAGATTGTCTCTTTTTTTAGACCCTTTTGGGCCCCCAGCATAGTCAGCAGGATATTGATAGGGTTGCCCTTAGATCTGCAATTACTAGGCATGTGACAGCTGAGCAGAGTGAGTCTCTTACCCGGGAGGTTTCTGATGAGGAGATTAAGGTAGTCTTGTTCGCGTTGAAGGAAAATAAAGCTCCAAGCCCAGATGGATTTAATTCGGGTTTCTTTAAGAAGTCTTGGAGTGTTGTGGGGGATGATGTCCTTTGTGCTATTTACTCTTTCTTTTCCTCTGGGCGTCTCTTGAGGCAGGTTAATGCTACTTCTATTGCTCTGATTCCAAAGATTCCCAAACCTTCCCAGGTTAAGGATTATGGACCTATTTCTTGTTGTGCAACACTACTTTCAAGTGTATTGCTAAGCTTATTACGAATAGGATCAAGGTTATCCTTCCTTCAGTGATTAGTCATAATCAATCTGCTTTTGTTGCGGGTAGGCGTATCAGCGACAATATTCTCTTGTGTTAGGAATTGGTTCGGAATTATCATCGGACTGGTGGTTCCCCGAGATGTGCTCTTAAGATTGACTTGATGAAAGATTATGACACTGTTCATTGGGACTTTTTGGTTGAGCTATTGCGGACTGTTGGTTTTCCAGAGATGATGGTAGGTTGGATTCAGGAGTGTATGACTTCTACTAGGTTTTCTGTGTCTATTAATGGGGAGTTGCACGGTTTTTTCTCTAGGGGTCACGGGTTGCGACAAGGTGATCTTATGTCTCCTTATCTCTTTGTCTTGGCTATGGAAGCTCTATCAGGCTTACTTCATAAAATGGCTCTTAATCAGGATTTCAGATTCCATGGGCGGTGTTCTAAGAACCGTCTCACTCATCTTTGCTTTGCAGATGACCTTATGATTTTCTGTAATGCGGATGCCTCCTCGATTTCCTTGATTAAGGATTGTCTTAGGCAGTTCAGTGGTTTATCAGGCTCAATCCCAAATCCAGCTAAAAGTCATTTCTTCTCCTCTGGTATCTCTCTTACCCTGCAGGACCAGCTGCGTCTTGTTCTGGGCTTCGAAGTAGGGATTCTTCCAGTGCAGTATCTGGGAGTCCCTTTGATTTCAACTAAACTTCGGGCCTCAGATTTTGCTTCTCTTGTGGATCGTATTGTTATGCGTGTTAAATGTTGGAGTAGTAGGTTTCTCTCTTATGCGGGGCGGCTTTAGCTCATTAAATCTGCTTTATTCTCCATTCAAGTTTATTGGTCTTCTTTATTATTTCTTCCTAAGTCTGTTATTAGGAAGGTGGAGACGATTCTCTGTTCTTTCATTTGGAAGGGTAGTGAGCTCACCTCTTCTAGGGCGAGAGTGGCTTGAAGTAGAGTTTGTTTACCTTCCAAGAAGGAGGGGTTGGGGATTAAGAGATTGGAATCTTTGAATAGAGCGTCTATTGTTAAGCACATTTGGTTCCTTTGTTCTGGCCAAGTTTCTTCTTGGTCGAATTGGGTTTAGTCTTTTATTGAGGGGGAGAAGTTTTTGGGAGGTACCTTGCCCTACATTTTTCTCTTGGAGTTGGTGTAAGATTTTGGAGCTTCGTTCTTGGTCCCGGCGGCGGATGAGAGTTAGGATGGGAATGGTGAGAAGACTTTATGGTGGTTGATTTTTAGCATCCTAGGATTCGTTGGGTGAGAGAGTGATTTATGACTCTGGCTTGGATAGGATGGCTACAATACTTCCATTATTTCTGATTCTTCTTGGCGCTGGCCCCTATCTAGGTCTGCCGCCCTTGTTGATCTGGCTCGGGCCCCTTCCGAATCCTTCTAGATTGAAGGAGGATGAGCTGGTTTGGGTGGATGATAGTAGAGGGAGATTTTCTGTGGATAGTGCCTGGAATGCTATGCGGTCTAGGGGAACCTTCGTGCATTGGTTTCACGTTGTTTGGTTCCGGAAGGCCATTCCCCACCATTCCTTTTTGCTTTGGATGTCTATTCAGGGAGGCATTTGTACTTAGGATAGTTTGATGAGGTTTGGTATCTCTGTTTGCTTGCGATGTATTCTTTGTGGTTGTTCTAGTGAAGATATTGATCATCTTTTCTTCCAGTGCTCATTCTCTTCTAAGGTATGGTCGACTATGCTGGCTATATATGGGTTAGATTGGAGTTGCCGAGATTGGCTTCAGACTGTTGAGTGGATGTGTTCAGTTTTCTGACGCCACTTTACACCATCTTCTTGTTTGACTGTCTTTTGCCGCATCAGTTTACCATTTATGGAGGGAGATGAATGCCTGCACTCATGATGCGCCTATTCGGCCTGTTTCTGTCCTGCTTAGTGATATTGTTTTTGATGTTCGGAATCGTGTTGGTTTTTCACGGATGGTAATCCATCTTATGACAATAAATGGCTTCACCTATCTTGGCACTTGCCCGATGATATTTTCTGTTGATCTTCTTTTGCTTGTAGTCTTTCGACTTTTCTTCTAGGAGGGCATGTCCTTTCTAGTAGTCTGGGGTATGCCCTTTTGCTCTTGTATAGTTTTCTTTTGGTTATACACTTACTTTATCCAAAAAAACTATGCAAAATATTAAGTAAAAAGGGCGGTAATTATATATATATTTTTTGGTCATCAAACCCACAAACCTAAACTTTTGCTATTCCTCGAGCAAAACAACAAAATAAAATACAATAAACAATTAAAATTAAACTAAGCCACTTTCGTAGGGATCACGGTTACATTTAGCGTATGTAACAAGCCTTTAAACCCCCAGGTGTCCCTAGTGGACGAGTTGTAGTCTCGTGAGGGCTTACAACAACGATATCCACAAACATCAAACTAATGCATGAAAAAGCAAAAAGATAACAAAACTAATGCACACAAAAGTAAAAAGACAAGAGAAAAGTGTTGGGAAGCGGCGTGCGCAGCGAAAAGTTAAAAATTATGATGCCACTATCCCTTTGCCTAAGACCCATTTGTTTTTATTATTCTACAACCTAGGCATGTTACTATATATTCTAAGCATAAAACTCATAAAAACATGGAAAGAACATAAACTTAAACATGCTAACTATCATAAGAACTCTAATTTAAATAAAGAAAGAAAAAGACTTACTTGAACCGAAGACTCCTCTAGTCCACCCTCCAATCTACAAGCTTTCTCGAACTCAGCAAGCTCTTGCACGTTACAAAGAGCCACCCAAGTGTGTAGCCTCAAAAGATGCACACACCAAAGCCAAAACTTAACGGCAAGACTATGCCATGAGTTCACGGGCATTTTGCCCTTGGTGCTAGCCCATGCAAATGCCTCAAAATTTTTAACTCGGGTTCCTCTAGTCAATAGACTTAAGGATCGTCAAAAATCAGTGGCTTACTCTTAAACTTTAGAGTGCTCACTTATATAACCCAAGATATGAAAGGTTTGGTGTGTCAAATTTGTAAAAAAATTGTTTGGGTTTATATAGGTGCTCCAAAGACAACAAAATTAATTAAGAATCCGATGTGGGATAAATGCTAATTTAATCTTAGCCATTGGATCTTAATTTAGTGGTTTAATGAGATTATAAAACCCAAATAAGAGTGTGGGCTGAACTAGAATACAAATAATTAGAATAAAAAAAGGGCGCCATCTGCGCCATATTTTTATTTATTTATTCCAATTCCCAAAGTGCCCCTATCGTCATTCACCAATCCTTAAGCCACTATGGAACCTCATAAATGATCTATTAAATAATTAAACACATCGAATCATTTATAAACAATTCCTGCAGCAATCATATAAGCTGTTAAATTTGTAATGTGCATTGTTAACTATTGATTTCGACTTTGTTGTGTGTGACCTTTTGGGTTCCCCTAAAGTTGGACATGAAATGAATTGTGATAATTTAATTGAACATAAATTATCCTCCGATCCGATGGTCATTCGATTTCAATAACCAAGGTTGACATCTAGCAACATGTCAAGGCTCCCAAAATGAGAATGAAAGATATATATAACCCATTCTGTATTCGATTTACATATGATATTATCTCTCGCCTCACTGTATCCCCACCTATTGTCCTCGGGTACGGAAAATGTCTACCAATATGATCAAAGGTATGATGATGATAGTGTCATGAATCACGCTAACCCAAGAATCTCATAAGATTATTTCGCTGTGGCCACAGTCTCAAGCACTGATCACACATATCAACATGCGAACTGGAATACTACTCTTATAAGAAAATATTACCCGAGAGAGTGGCGATTCTATGTTGTATCATTACAAACTTCACATGTTTCAACAAATAACCCAACTATACCCTCATGACCGGATCTTTTGAACCGATGAAGGAGAATGTCAAAGTTATTTGATCTACACATAAGAATTTTAAAAACCTCAAGTCTAAGGACTAGTTATACAATCGATACATGAAAGTTCTGACAGACACATAGGATAAATACTCCATATGAAAACTTTCGGCGGTCAGTTCGATGGACACGAGCAACTCATGCATCCATGTGATACACCAATCGGACGGATCTTCGCTAGTAGCCTATAAGATCAGCTACCCCACTTAAGGGTGGATCATATCATCATGCTAGTCTCTCCGTTTTGTGAACGCCCAGATTATTCACAAAACTATGACTACAAACGTTTGAGAGTAACGATTCTTATAAGGCGTGGATGCCATTATCTTATTATTCCAAGGGTTTTATTACAGTGTTTGATGATTCATATAATTTATGTAAGACACGTATAATAAAGATTGATATTTTATTAATTAATAAAAATATTACAAATACATGTACATATAGCCCATCCACAAGTTGGGTATAGGGCATATCCATAACAATCTCCCACTTGCACTATAGCTAACTCGTATGAATCTGGACATCATACTATCGGGTGTGCCTATCATACTTTTGTTGAATTAGCCCTTTAGTCAGACAATCTGTAAGGTTATCTTCTGTGGGTATTTTCTCTATAATAACTTGTTTTCTCTCAACAATCTCTGATGAGTTGAAATCATCTGAGTACATGCTTGGATTTCTGGTGGGACCTTGGTTCCTTTGATTGAGCAATGGCGCCCGTGTTGTCACAGTACATCATGATGTCATTCTTTATCGCGGAAAGCTCTTCCAGCTCTGTGATGAACTTCTTTATCCAGAATGCTTCTTTAGCTTCCTTAGATGCTGTAATATACTCGGCTTTAGTGGTGGAGTCCGTTATAGTTGACTGCTTTGAACTTTTCCAACTGATAGCACCGCCATTCAATATAAGCGATCTGCTATCACCCCTATCGGTCTGAAAGCTCGCATCACAATAACCAATGAATTTCATCTCAGAATAATCTCAGTATGTCAAGAACACATCCTCAGTTCTTCTTAGATACTTGAGGATTGTTTTGACAGCTGCCCAGTGTTGCTCACAAGGATTTTCCTGATACATGCTCATTATGCTAAGAGCATAAGAGACATCAGGTCTTGTACATAGTATGACGTACATGATCGATACTATTGTTGAAGTATAAGGGATCCTACTCATATGCTCTCTATATGAAGGAGTATGTGAACATTGCTCCTTAAATAATTTGATTCCATGACAAGTAGGTAAATTACCTCTTTTGGAATCTTCCATTTGAATGTTTTCAAAACTTTATCTATGTACGTATATTGAGAAAGTACTAACAACCTCTTAGATCTATTACGGTAGATCTTAATGTCGAGGATGTAGGCTGCTTCTTCCAAATCTTTCATGGAGAAATTCTCAGATAACCATTGCTTGGTGGCTTGCATCATGGAAATATCATTCTCGATGATTAATATGTCATCGATACATAATACAAAAAATACAACTGAACTCCCACTACTTTTCCTGTAAACACAAGGCTCGTCTACATTTTTGATGAAGTCAAATTCTTTGATTGTCTCATCAAATCATATATTCCAACTTCCGGAGTCTTGCTTGAGTCCATAAATGGATCGTTTAAGCTTGCATACTTTATTATGATCATCCTTAGATGCAAACCCCTCAGGTTGTGGCATATAGACTTCCTCTACAAGGTTCCCTGTAACGACCGATAGTTTTTACTACTGCCTACCGTAATACTGTCACGTATGAAGCAAAGACATGTAAAATAAATTATGATGGGACACAAGTATATTTATAAAATTAATTGTGAGACAATCAGAAAACATCTCGAAGTCCTGGGACGAGACTATACCATATTTATTGTGGACTGCCCATAGTATTTTGGCCTTAACATTTTCATACGATCTCCGATTTTTATGAATTTTATATCTTTGAAAATCTTAGACCGAGACCTACAACGTCAATGCTAAATATTTTTCCAAAATCGGACCGGAATCGGGTCAAAAATGCAAGTCAAAAATCATGATGAATAGTGATTTCAGGTTTAAAGTGGAAAATCTCAAATATTGCATAAGTTCTACACATTTCTTCAAATGTAAAATATCTTTTGACCCCATTATATAAATAGATCACTATTTAATAATTCAAGAAAAGAAAAGCAA
Source organism: Zanthoxylum bungeanum (assembly GCA_019454045.1). NCBI lineage: Eukaryota > Viridiplantae > Streptophyta > Magnoliopsida > Sapindales > Rutaceae > Zanthoxylum > Zanthoxylum bungeanum. The sequence continues at coordinate 62,017 of SKCR01040183.1, forward strand.
AAGATAAATGAAATTGAAGGGAGAAAGAAAAGAAGAAACCGTGAGGAGAGAAGGAAGAAGAAAAGAGAAGGAAGAGAAGAAGAAAGAAGGAGGGAAAGAAAGGAAATGAAGCATAGGTGGGCATGGCATCCTTAAAGATGAAGGGAATTCACAAAAAATAAAAGAAGTGAGGTAAGATTTACTTGACCCAAATTGTGGTCTTTGATTTTTTGAGCTTTGATGAGTATGGTAATGGATTGAATTGGAAATGATGATGAGTGGGTGATAGTTATGCTAAGAAGAATGGTGATTGTAGAAAATTACCCCAATTTGTTAAGTTAGAAATATGGAATTAAAGTGTTAAAATGGGTTTAAATAACTTCAGTATATGGAATAGATTGGGAATTGATTGTTGTAGTGATGATGATTAAGATGAAGTTGATGATGTATTTGTGCACCAAAATGCAGTGAGTCTTAGTTTATGATGTTGGATTCTGCAGTTAGGGGGACTAATTATGGATTTTATTTCAAGCATAAATATGTGTTATTAACGTATTATAGTGTATGGAATCATGGCTGAGTTTGATAGTTAAAGTTGGGAAGTGAGTTAATGAAATATGGTAGTAAGTTCGGTGCCAGTGCATTTTGGACAGATTTTGGTATTTCATTTATAACTTGAGTTTTATGCCTCCGATTGATATACCGTAGAATTTTACATAAACTATACATGATAGGCTCTAACATGTCTACAAATATAAATTTGTAGATCAAAGATGAATTTATGCCGAATTTTACAAAGTGACTACCTTGCAGATGTTTCAGTTTCTGTCTTACCTGAGTAACCTATGATGATATACTTCTATGTTGAGTTCTATACGTCTAAATCAAGATCCGTAAAGTTTTAGGTAAACTAGACACATATGGTAGTAGCATATCCGAAAATAAGAATTTTTGGACTTAAGATGCTAATGTATAAAAATCTCCAAGTGAATTGATCGGCAGTAAATTCTGCACCTATGACCTGATGACCTAGGCTCGGTATTGGATTTTTAAAATGAGTTTCAGGTGTCCAAATGATGATCCGTCAGCGCTACAATAAACTAGACACGTAGGAGCCCGACCTGTAAAACTCTTTTTTTTATCAACACACCTACCCTTTAAGGTAGAATTTCTCCTCATGGTGGTCCTAATACTCGCCCATGGGTAGCTTCACGCTTATCGGTTATAGGTGGTTCAATTCTTTTCTTAGAGACTTTTCTTTCATTTTCAACCATACCACACATCATAACATAAGAAAATCAAGATAGACATCTAAGTAAACGGTCATTCACCGACCTACAATTTCTTCAACTAGTCACCTTGCTAACTACTCAGGTTTTCATTACTAAGAACCATAATCAAGTGCTTACGAGTCTAACCTAGATTAATTACTCAAATTATCAGATAAAAGCACGTCAAGGGTTTATCGTTTCTAAGGTTTCACCCTAAAGCAATCAATTTCATCATCAGACTTATTCCTAACTATTAAGGACTAAACAACTTTTTTTCTTTTTCTTTCTATTTTTTCTTTTATCTTCCCTTTTTTCTCTTTTTTTTTATCTTTTTCTTTTCTCTTTTTTTTTTCTCCTTTTTCTTTTTTTTGAAGGCCCCCCAAATGATCTTTCTATCATTGCCATAAGGTTTTTTGTTTCTCGATTTCCTTTTCCCCGCTATCCATGTTGCTAAACTCCTCTTGACAAACCTTTTTTCTTCTCTAACCCAAAGGATATCTATGATGACTCTTAAGACACGGGATTAACATGATGCGTGTATGCATGAGATGCATGAGATACGTGCAATGTATGTAATATATAAGCCCATTTAAAACATTTTACACTTGTTGGCCCATTATCATTTCAAAGTATTCAATCATACTATTGCGCGGTGCAAACTTGTCCCAGTTGAAAAGGCCCAACAGGTTTACACTTTGCGATAACATGGCTAAACAACTTCAAATGATAAGAGGCCCAAACATAAAATGGCCCATCGACATTTTAGAAGCTTTTGGCCCAACTGTCAAAGGACACGAACTCGTCCCTGTTTAAATGGCCCAACAAGTTCACATTTTTTGACAAAAGGTCCAACTGGATCCAAAAGACGACGGTCCAAAACATCAACATAAAAAAAAATTTCTACTAGTTCTACGACTAAGGTTCACATGTGGGTTTACGGGAGTGCGGACAAAGGTTCTCGCTGATGAAGGCTCTCTCTGAAAATGCCTTTAACTAAACCCCTTCAACCCACTGTAGACACAGTTAATTAAAGCACAAATTATAATCACAACAAGACATTATTTCGAGGCCAATTCTCTATAAATCCCCAGTGGAGTCGCCAGACTGTAGGACACAGAAATCGGCGACGTGTTCTAGGCTCGCGGCCTAGTTGGGAGTACGAAATAACATGGAGTCGCCACCGGTGTGAACCGAGACAAAGATTTAAGGCCGCACTCACCCTTCGCAAGGGAAGACCTCAAACCGTTGGGTTCAGAATGGTCCCTTACTTATGTCACTTGTGATGATATGATTTGTGCAATAAACTAACCGAATCTATTCAACATTCATGCTCAAGGGTAATCTATGCCTAAGTCCGCATGCATAATAATAACAATGAGAACCTATATCTAAGTTCGCATACTTCAAAGTAAGTTATCATGACAGCAAACACGCAATAACATACAATCATCACACAAACATGCTCAATTATCTAATGCGGAAAATAAATAAGAATCTAAGCATAAATATAAATTAAATCCCTAATGTAAAAACAACATAATCATGCATAAAGAAATAACTTACGAACTATAACATGCTCAAACACAAGTTTGGATGAAACGAAATACGTGTCTCTAAAGTGGTACGTGGCGTTGTATCCCGAGTACAAACCGCACTACCGTCCATTCGGATTCGGCTATGGAATTTACGTCCAGGTTTCAATCCTATATGCCACAAAAGGGAACACATATTCCGCTCATCCAACAATCACATCATGCCGCAAACGACTCTCATGCGATAATATTTCTAAAATAAATAAAGAAACGAAAGATAATAGATAAAAAGGTGCCCTCAGGTCTAACCTCTTTTGTCGTCTCTTGAAAGCGTGGTACACGGCTGTCGGAAAAGAGAATGCTCCGCAACTTTTCTGGTTCACTAATCCAACGTTTCTCCTCGCTGTTTCACTATTTGGACTGTTGTTTTCACTCCGTTTCACTGCGTGTTTTTGTTGTATTTTCTGGTCACTGGTTTGTGGTAATTTATGGACTGTTTTTGCGGTTTTTTGAGGGTTTGGGGCTGCGATTTTGTCACTATTTTGGGGCAGTTTTTGATGTCTTTTATGGGTTGTTTTATGGGCTATTTGCGGCAAAACTGGGCAGTGAGGGACGTTGAACTGGGTTGGTTTGAAGATGATTATGCGGCTAGTCAGTGGGTGTTGTTGTGGTGCGGCTGTGGGGAAGGCTTTTTGGTGCGTTAATGGAGGCTGTGGGGAAGGCTTTTATGCGTGAAGGAGGGCAAGTGACAAGGCTGTGAGGAAGGCTTTTATGCGTGAAGGAGCAGGGGCTGCTGGCATGAATTGTGGGCTATTAGCATGAGAGTAAAGGGAAGGTTACGTGTGAGGCTAGGAGGTTGTTCATGTGTTTGGCTTATGGTAATGGGTTGGCTTCGTGGAGGCTATTGGCGTGAAGGGCAGGTGTGCGCTGAGTGGAATTCAGGGCATGTGGCGTGAAGTGGCTGTGTTTGAATGAGCCGTGTGTGTGTTGTTACGTGAGGGTGTTAAGTGCAGGGGGCAAGTGGCTTACGGTGTGAAGTGTGGGTGTGCTGAAGGCCAACACGTAAAAGGGGCTGGTGAGTGTAGATGGCGTGAGTGGGGCGATGCAAAGGCGAGTTGAAGGTGGGCTAGGCGTGTGGAGGGTTCGGACGCCTTGTGAGTTGCGTGGACTGTTGAGCTAGGGTTTATTTCTTTCGTTTGTGATTCTTTGTGAGAATGAGCCCGGATTGAATGTGTGGGTTAAGGGTTATTTTTATAGGCCAATTGAGGGGGTTTACCTTGTTGGAGAAGGAATAGAATGTGTGTATTAATTGTGAGATATTTTTAATTATTATGTGATAGGGAAAATCTCTAATTAGGGGAATTGATTTGATTTGTTCTTTTTAATTAAGGATATGATTTATTTAAATTGGTAGGTGATTTAATTAATTTAGGAATATGATTTATTTTAATTTAATTTAAGTTTAATTTAATTTAATTGGTTTTAATTAATTTGTGACATGTATTTTAAATGTTTTAATTATTTTGGATCGGGCTTAGTGTGTTTAAAAACAGAGGTCCAACAAGCGAACCCGAAGCGAAACAAGCGAGTTAAATCTGACAAAATGCTAATTTCCAACTTTACCCTTCCAACGTCCGTTCCCACGGCTTTCACAACTAAAGAGGTAGTGTCTCCATACGAGATCATCATGGGATAATACAATATACAAAAAAGCAGTGTCTACATCGGGCATGGTCCCTGAAGGCCCCCCAATATTCCTTTTATTCTAGCCATAGAACTTTCTGTTTTCAGCCTCTTCCTCCTCAATATCCTTAACTATCTCCCTAAACTGTCGGAAATCAGCAATCATCGAAGTCATCCTCCTCAGCTAACCATAAATAGAGGGCTTAGTATCGTTGATAATTATCTTGATCTGGTCTTTCTCCGAGGGCCGAGTCTACATCTTTAGAAGCTGGCTCCTTCAGCGGTTAACATACTCCTTGAAGCTCTCCTCCGGCTTCTGCTTGGTGTTCTCCAAATCGCGGAGTGACAAATCGATCTCCAGGTCTGTAACATACTATTTTAGAAAGGCGTCTGCAAGTTCCCTTCAATCTTCCTTAACCTTTTTCTCAAGGCTATGATACCACACTACAGGTGCCCCCTCGCAGATGGACCCTCGAGTCTCCATTCCCATTAATTTTGGCTATATCGAGCATTTTAAACAGAGCTGGCAGTTGTTCCTCGAAGGTCATCGCCTCATAATCCAACAAGTCCTCATGTTTCCCCTTCAGTTTACTGGTAACTGACTCCATTTGGCGAAACCATTCTCCAGCTGATCCACGGGAGATATCTCGTTTTCTGATCCACTCATATTTGTTGTTGGCCTCTTGGTGAGTCTTCCCTTTTCCCTAACCCAACAAGAATATATGATGTTTCTTTAAAATTCTCGGTTAGCATGTATACGTGTAATGCATATAATATATAAGCCATAAAAATTTTATACTAGTTGGCCCATTATCATTTTAAAGTGTTCAATCACGCTATTGCGCGGTGCAAACTTGTCCCAGTTGAAAAGGCCCAACAGGTTTACACTTTGCGATAACATGGCTAAACGACTTCAAATGATAAGAGGCCCACACAGGATGGCCCATTGGCATTTTAGAAACTTTTGGCCCAATTGTCATAGGATACAAATTCGTCCCAGTTTAAATGGCCCAATAAGTTCGCATTTCTAACAAGAAGTCGAACTGAGTCCAAATGACATTGTTCCCAATACAAGCATAAAGAGATAATTCAAGCATAAAAAAATAATTTCTACAGAGTGGCCCATCGACATTTCATAAGCTTTTGGCCCAATTGTCTTAGGATAAGAACTCGTCCCAGTTTAAATGGCCCAACAAGTTCACATTTCTGACAAGAAGTCTAACTACATCCAAATGAGGATGGTACAAAAGCACAAGAATAAAGAGATAATTCAAGCATGAAACAATAATTTCTACAGGTGGCCCATCAATATTTCAGAAGGTTTGGGCTCAATCGTCATAGGATACGAACTCGTCCCAGTTTAAATGGCTCAATAAGTTCACATTGCTGACAAGAAGTCCAACTGCATCCAAATGAGGATGGTCCACAATCACAAGGAAATAGTTACTATAGGCCATACAACCCCGGTCTACGTGTGGATTTGCGGGAATGTAGATAAAGGCTATCGGTGGTAAATAATTGCCCACAACTAGGTCTCCCCACTCAAGGGTTCGAGCGACCAAGTGAGCACTCCTTTTTTATACCTTATGGTATGTGCCAACGAGTTATGGTGTGTGACTAACTGTCAAATGGATTTCCTGTTGTAGATTCCCCAGAGGGAGGGTGGAGCGAACTCTCTTAAGTACCCAAGCCTCTTACGTCTTATCGCTTGTTGACAGGAATAAACAACAAGTCCTCCAAATTAGTCCGTCACAGCAGGCTAAGGGTAATGATTATTTAGGTGCATTCACAGCTATTCCTTATAGAAAGTGTTGGAAATCTAATAACCATGTCCCAAGATCAAAAAC
>SKCR01040184.1:0-66476 GCA_019454045.1 Zanthoxylum bungeanum
AGACTCAGATTCCGAAAAAAGAAATTCCTTCTGTATATAAAAGCTACCTGTTGAATCACATATACAAGAAAGTCTTGAATGAGATAATCCCATTTCACTGAACTCATAAATATATATGAGCTACATGGTGCAACTATTTCATATAAGACTCTCCAATCTATATATATATACTGGCTGCCTTTAATATTAGAAAAATGATGACAACACAATAAATATGACATAAAATCAATAAAGAAAAATATTTTTTTTTTAACAAGTGGTGAAATATATTTGTATCTTGTAGTGTGCAATTTTATTTGTATATATCATTACCATCACTATTAACATTTTCTTTTTATTTTTAAAAGTTTAACTATCTCCCTCTATTTACATAAAACATTCCATATAGTCATATTGTTTAAACTTAATTGCTCCCAAAAACTCTCCTTCTCTATCAGTCATCACTTTCGAGTATCATCAATGGAGGACCAAAACGCAGACCCTAAGATACTAACCGCCGATCAAGTGGTTCTCTTCATGGACCATCTCAGCCCCGAACCCAAACAACCAACTCCGCTACAAGTAGAGACAAATAATAACAATCCGATGCCGTCGCAAATCCCACCAAAATCCAAAACCCTACGCGGCCTCAGCTTCTCCAAACCCAAAGCCCGTTTTGCAGAACCACACCACCACCCTCTTCCTCCCAAAAAAATCATCGAATCCGATGAACACCAACCCTTAAACCCACATGACAACTCCTCCTCCTCCTCCTCTTCCTCCGACGAAGAATGGTTCGAGAACATTGAAGAAGACACACAAGCTAAATATCGCAAAAGAAAGAAGAGAAAGATCAACAAGAGAGCCTTAATTGAATGGACATTGTTTCTCATTATCATGACTTGCTTAATATGTTCTTTAACTCTAAAACCCATAAAAAATAAGCTTCAATGGGGTTTAGAGTTATGGAAGTGGTGTCTAATGATCATGGTTCTCTTTTGCGGCCGCCTTGTCTCCGGCTGGGTCGTAGGGTTTCTTGTTTTTCTCATCGAACGGAACTTCATGCTAAGGGAAAAGGTTTTGTACTTCGTTTATGGTTTACGTAAGAGCTTTCAAAATTGTGCATGGCTAGGGTTTGCTTTATCATCTTGGATGATCTTGTTCCCTAATGTTCACAAACATAACGCCGTGCTCAAGAAAATATTTCGTGCCCTAGTTGCTGTTCTTATCGGTGCCACTATTTGGCTTCTAAAAATTGTGTTGGTCAAAGTTCTTGCATCTTCATTTCATGTGACAACATTCTTTGACCGCATGAAAGAGAGCGTGTTCCATCACTATATTCTTGATACTTTATCCGGGCCACCGTTAGAAGAGAATGAGATGGAAACGCCGCGGCTTAAGGGACTTCATGCGTCGAAATCTCTGCCGGCGAGGCTGAGAAATGGTGCAAAGAAGTTTGGATCGAGGAGGATTGATATGGAGAGGCTGAAGAAGCTGAGCTTACAGAGTAGGGCAACGGCTTGGAGTGTGAGGAGGCTTGTGAAGTACGTTAGGTCATCTGGGTTGTCGACGATTTCGAAGACGGTGGATGATTTTGAGGCGGCAGAGTCCGAGATTAACAGTGAATGGGAAGCCAGGACTACTGCTCAAAGGATCTTCAAGCATGTTGCTAAGCCAGGAACCAAGTAAGTTAAATTTTCCTTCTTTGGTAAAATGCAAGCATGCATATTTCACTGACAAAAATAACAAAACCTTATTACGTTTAAAATTAAGTGACACCTCCATATATAAGATTTTGTCATAAATATTTTGATTCTTAATGTAAAATATAATGTAGGTATGACACTGAGACATTAAATCTTGAATCCATCTCATTTCATTTTATCCTAAGATTTTTTTACCACGAGATTTCATTTACTTTTAAAACATTTGGTTGATTATCTTATATTATTTGCTGAGAAAATGATATAAAAAATAATAATAACGTTGTTTCGCTAAATTAATCGTTTCTCCTTTATGTTTTAAAACTCATAAAAATCATCTTTATATTGTTCATCTAACTTTTAATTTTTCTTTGTGTAATTTTACTCGCGATGCCATAAAATCCACGACCCAACACTAATTAGTAAAAATTTATAAGGATAAAAAAGTGATTAAAAAAAGAGTTAACACAATTTTTTTCAACAATTATGCATCCACAATCTTGTACATAAAATCATATAAGGCAAAAAAATATTCCACTATAAGATAAAAAAATTCAATACATGACAAAAATAATCCTTTTTTATCTTTTATAATCATGTGTATAATGGTGTGTGTTCATCATTTTTCTTTTCTTTTTTAACCAGATCATGAAATCTTCTAATAACTTTTGAGAGATGAATAGAAGAATTATTTAATTTCGATAAATACATGGAGGTTTTGATTAATAATATATAATAAGATAGGTGGCTCCAAAGTTTTGATTAAAAATAAAGAGATGTGGTCTCACATGTAAATTGCTGGTGGTGGGTAGAATAAAAACTTAATTTCTCTGATGCTACAACATATACGTATCCCAGTAAGATGACTTTATAATTATGCTTTTGAGTATAGTGTTGCCTTTTGTAAAAATTAAAACGTTAATAATTACTTGATATATGTGCATGCACTTTAATAATAAATAGGTTTCCAATAAGAATGATTATTACCAATAAGTTTTTTATATTCATATCTTTTCTTATAACATGTTAAAGTTTAACAAATCATATGATGAATGCGTCATCAAATTAGGAAAAACTTCCCAAGTAGTAATCATGTAATGTTATTGTTGTTTTAATGCAGATAGCAGTAGCATTAATTTCTTTGTTTATTTAATTTGCTAGTGGTAGTGGACAAATATGTGTGAACTAATTGAATTATAATATAAAACAAAAAAAAAATGTTGGCTAGACAGATCGGAGAAAATTTACTATACAATGTAGGCACCAAATTATCCGTGAAATAATCTTATTGTCATGCGTGATTAAATATTAAAAAATAATTAAAAAATGAATATTAAATTATACATATTATTTATTAATTTATTTGTGATATAAGTCCGGTTTGCAAGTTCGAGTTTTAAACTCGAACCAGGACCAAAAAAATATGGGATCCATATTTTATATTTGGAATCTGTTTTTTAGTGTATGCAATCTGATTTGGACTATCCGGATTTGATTATCATCTTTACACATGAGGGTTTAAAAATATTAAGGGGGAATGATTAATTTACTAAAACAACAAAAAATATTTTAATTTTTTTTCCCATAAAATATTCACTTCCTATTCCTCCCATTAATTTGATTCTGTTGGTGTCAATGTTATAGGTATATAGAAGAGGAAGATCTACTAAGATTCTTAAAGAGAGAAGAGGTTCATACAATATTTCCTCTTTTTGAAGGCGCCCTCGAAACAGGCCAGATTTCCAAGTCCTCCTTCAGAAATTGGGTGGTGGGATTCTTCACAAGAAGCAATAACATGGAAACTAAACAGAAATTAAATCATCAAAATTATAAAATTTTGATCTATTTTATTTTATTTTTCTAATTAACTATTAAAATGATATCGTTTTGATAATAATTTTATTCTTATTTAGTCATGATTTAGTCTCTTATCATTTTTCTATATAGAGCTATTAGCTAGGGCAGCATATATTTTATTGAGCATACATACAATGATACAATTATCTAATTAAGAGTCTTCAAATTATTTTTCTATATAGGTTCATGCCTACATCGAACGTAAAGCTTTGGCACATTCCTTGAATGATACCAAGACAGCAGTTCAGCAACTTCACAAGTTGGCCAGTGCTGTTGTGAGTGTGATTATTATTGTGGTCTCCCTTTTGGTAATGGGATTGGCCACAACCAAAGTTGTCTTCGTTGTCACTTCCCAGTTGCTGCTTGTTGGTTTCATGTTTCAAAACACTTGCAAAACCATATTCGAATCCATCATCTTTGTGTTCGCCATGCACCCTTTTGATGTTGGTGATCGTTGTGTCATCGACGGTGTTCAGGTAATTAGTCAGAATTAAGACGCTAGTTTTTAATCCTACTTAATTCATATAAATGGTCATTTGGTCTCTATAACTGTTTTGACATTTTACCCTTATGTTTACCTTTACGATTTTTGATCTCGAGATTTTCAATTTTAGCTCAGGCTCAAGGTTTAAATTTTTTAAAAATGTTAAACGAATAAAAGGATGATAGAATGACAATTAAAATGAACCATAAAATACATGTATTATATATTAAAATTATTTTTTTAGCAATATAGTCATATATTTTATGATTAAATTTAGTCATAATTTTGTCTCCCTTTTATTCATAGATCATTACTCTTAAATTTTTTTTTTTTTTTTTTGGGTGCAGATGATTGTGGAAGAAATGAACATATTGACTACAGTGTTTTTGCGATATGATATGGAAAAGATTTACTACCCCAACTCTGTTCTTATCACAAAGCCTATAAGCAATTTCAGGAGAAGCCCCGACATGGGAGATAGTGTTGATTTCACCATTGATGTCTCAACTCCTGTTGATAATATTAATGCCCTCAAGAAATCTATACAAGCGTAAGCTATTAATTGATATATTGTTTCAAGTTTTGAGTTAGTATTTAAATTAGGGCTTTGAGATATCTGGCTCTCTCTCTCTCTCTATATATATATTGCATGCATGCAGATACATAGAGAGCAAGCCAAAGTACTGGAACCCAAAACACACAGTTTTATACAAGGAAATTGAGAACGTGGACAAGATGAAGATGGCTGTAAGTGTTTCTCACACCATGAACCATCAAAATTATGGGGAAAAGAGCAGTCGAAGATCAGAACTTGTGTTTGAATTGAAGAAGATTTTTGAGAACTTGGGCATCAAGTATCATCTCCTTCCTCAAGAGGTTCATCTCAACCAAGTAAACATGTAACGACTGTTAAAGTATGGCCTCCATGGCAGTTTTATGAATTAATTAAAAGTTTTACGTGAAAGCACCAATTAATGTAGTTTTTTAACTTTTCTTATTATATGCAAGAACTGGGTTTGTTAATTTGTTTATATACATTTGTTTTTCCGTTAGTTTATGTTGATGATGTGTTTTCACCCGAGTAGATATTGTGTTTAGCCAAAAATAGACGATAAAGGCTCAGAAAGATATGAGGTTTGACAGAGAGACCCTACCTAGTGGTAGAGAAGAGTTCTCACGAGAACATGAGTATCAAGAAAGATGAAGCAAGTTGGGATACCGACCCGACCACACAAAGGGTGATGATTTAAGAGTTTTCTAAGAGTTTGTTGAAACCGACCCGATGAAGTCTTTATATGTCAACTCGACCTGGTTGAGAGCTAAAGGGAGCTTTGATAGTATCATCTGCCTCGATATGCAGACACCTTATATGATGTGATCATATAGGACTGGACCCAGATAAAAATGAATTTATTATAATATCCGTTAAATAAAGAAATTCATTTCAATCTACTAGTTGGTCATATATGGATTGATCTGAATCCAGAGTGTACTACGAACTCCTGCATGACAGGTCATGTTCTTTGATTTACAAAGGTGAGGTTGGTGTAGAAATCCCGATCAATAGCTACGTATGTTGGGGACATGGTTTGGTGTGTAGTTGTGGATGTTTTACATAGATATGAAGTTCACTACTTCTTGCGAAAAGTAAATGAGTATCTTCCTTCAGAGTTGATTCGGTACTTGAACGATTAGAGTGCTCAAGTCTTTCTATTACGAATAGAAAGATAAATTTTCATAATAGTTATGAATAAATTTTCCAAAAAAAAAAAAAATGGTTCATTAGATAATTAATGGTACTTAAGGTAAAAATAATTAAAGTGGTATAACAGACATTTTGACTCGACTTTAATTATGAGATACTCGTGAATGGTCAATCCGTATGTAATGACTATATCGATGGACACTAACGTAGTTCAGCTTATATAATATAACTACAGCGACGAGAATGCAACTTTAGGTTTTTTAGTGGAATAACCTAAAGTTAATAATTCATTATATTTAATTAAAGCATTTAATTAATATTTTGGGATTATCGGAGCTCAGAACTATAGGTCAATTTGGTCCTCGTGCTAGCTCGATTAATTAGATGGTCAAATTATATAATCACATATATTATAATTATTAATATGATTAATAATTAAAGTCACACTAGAAACTTATATTAAATAAGTTTAATATAATATTTTTCAAATAAATGATTATTAGATAATCATTTAATGGTTTTAAAATTATGTAACTATTAAATTATATTTTATAATTTAAAGAAATTAATTTTTGAAATTGATGATTTTGGAAAATTTGATTTTAAAATCTCATCATTTTAAAAATTTGGAAGTTATATATTTTAATTTGGTAACATGTTAATGTCATTTTAAGACATTAAATAAATTTGTAAGTTACAAAATAAAGGCCATGGTGGCCGAAATTCTCAAGGGGGAGGGAAATGATTTTGTTATTCTTTTGACAACCTAAACCCTAAATATAAAAAGGAAAATTATTTTCTTTTTACTCTAATCCAATTTCCAAAATCCCTAGCCTTTATTTTCTTCTCTTTTCTCTGAAGTGATGAGAAAGAAGAAAAGTGAAGAAAAATTTTGTGTGACAATTAAAAAGTCAAGCCCACTCTTGTTTTTGTTGGTTGCGATTCATAGCACGAAAGACTCATTGGAACATAAAACAAATTCTTATTCTTCTTCATTTTATGGACAATGAGTAATTTTTCTTGCTCACTATCGCAAGTTTTTTGCCTTTCATGGGTTGTTTGGGTGTGCTGTGTGCTCGTGTGAAACTTGCTGATGTGTTGGGGCTGCTTCGGGGTCTGATTTTGTGTTGATAAAATCATCAAAAATAACACAAAACAATAGCATATGGGGCTATCCAGATTCGACCCAGAGGGGAAATGAGCTGAAAATTTTTCATGATCGATCGCGATGCCTAACACGCTTCCACTATATTGGAAATCAGTTCCTACCATTAGCATCTAGAGCGAGGTTGAAAAATACTCTTAACCTTTCTTATTTTTTTATGAAAAAATTCGGTTTCTTTATTTATTTATATGTGATATAAATATTTTTTGCATGTTGTGATGAGTATGCACATTTTCATGTTCATGTGATGAATATTTTATATTTATGTTCATATAATGAATATATTACATTGGCCGTAAATTTTTCCGACATTTATTTTTTATGTTATTTTATTTTGGGATTTGTAAGTCCATAAGGCCAATTTTACAAAGTGTTTAAAATTTTTTTTTATGTATATTTTGAGTTGTACAATTATTTTATGTAATTGGATAGACGTTACCATCAACGATATCATAAGGAGATTTTTTCCAATCCATGGAGGATAGATAACCCTTTAATAGATTTCCTTACAGGATAGGAATATACCTGTCGGGCGGGAGTTGCCATAATTGGAACTTAATCTTAATGAATTCAGATAACTTAGTTGACATAGGAATATGATTAATTACGTTACACTGGGTATTTGTATCTGACCATCGGAAGAGGCTTTTGCATAATTTCGTGTTCCGGGTTAATAAACTGATATATTACACAAACGTAAAATAACCACTTCATCTTTTAAAAAGATATTGGAAAGATTCACAACCCTGGATAGTTTAATAATATTGAATTTTCCTCAATTTCTTTTGCACAATTTTATTTTATGTTTTAAGTTTAAAGTCACCACCCAATAAAACAATCAATCCCTTAGATACTTGTAAAAATTTGGCTTCATTAATTAATAGCTTAGGTATTAAGTCATCGTGGGATCGATATTTTTATACTACCTGAACGATACGTGCGCTTGCGTTATACGCGTGTGATTATGTCGGTCAAGTTTTTGGCGCCGTTGTCGGGGACTTATTTATCTTTCACTATTAGTTTTAGGGTTAGATACCTTTACTTGTATCTAATTTTCTTTTTACTTATTAATTTTATTTTCTTGTGTTTCAGGTTCTTAAACACTACATGAGACGAACCAGAAGCTTTGAAGTCCGACCGCTTTACCCAAAAATTGAAAGAACCATCAGACAGTTGAGAAGAGAAAGGCGAGAAGGCCAAGAAGCACTCATCAACATGGAACCTGAACCTTTAGAAGTTACACCACCAATTCTCATTCGAGACAGAACCATTCAAGTGGTTGACGGCCTCATTTCATATATTGTACCTCCTCCCTTACCAGCAAATGTGTGTGACATCAAAACATGCATTCAGATGATTCAACAGTCAATACAGTTTGGGGGGAATGCAACTGAAGATCCTAATGCCCACATCAGCAACTTCCTGGAAGTTTGCGGCACTTTCAATTACAACAGAGCATCAGAAGAAGCAATAAGACTGCGAGTTTTTCCATATTCCTTGAAAGACAGAGCAAAAGCTTGGCTACATTCACTACCAGCAGGTTCCATCACAACTTGGAACACTATAGCCACCAAATTCCTTGCAAAGTACTTTCCACCAGCGAGAACAGCAAAGTTGGTGAATGAAATCATATCATTCGTGCAGCAAGATTCAAAATCCCTTTGCGAAGCTTGGGAAAGATTCAAAGATTTACTCCGGAAATGTCCTCACCATGAGATTCCAAAATGGCTTCAAGTCCAAGCTTTCTATAATGGACTTTCTGGACTAATGAGAACCACAATTGATGCTGCTGTTGGAGGAGCTTTGATGGCAAAAGGAGAAGATCAAGCCTGAGACTTAATCGAAGAAATGGCTAACAATAATTCCTTGTGGCCAACAGAAAAAAGCATGATCTAGAGAATTGCAGGAATATATGAAGTTGGAGCCAACTTAGCAGTGAATACTAAGTTGGATCAGATGTGCAAATACCTGGAAACACTCAACGCACAAGTTGTAAACATTGCCGGAACCACAAGTTCACCATATGGAGGAGCACCAGAGCCAAACTAACATAAAGAAATGATGAATTACGTCAATAATTTCAACATACATGTGAACAATCCATATTACAACACCTACAACCCAGTGTTGAGGAATCATCCCAATTTTTCATGGAGCAACAATTCAGCGCAAAAGAACAATCCACCACCGGGATTCCAACAACAAAACAAAGCCAGAAGTTTGAAAAAGAACCAGAAATGAAAGAATGGATTGCAGAGATGTTCAAAAAGCAACAAGCAGCATATGATGCTATTTTTCAAAGCCAATCTGCTTCCATCAAAGCATTGGAAAATCAAATTGGACAACTGGCCAATGCTCATAGTTACAGATCGCCAGGGAACCTTCCTAACAACACAGAACCAAATCCAATGAACCGAGGGAACGAGCAATGCCAAGCCATTACTTTGAAAAGCGGTACTGAAATCAACAACGATGTTGGAGTCAAGGCAACTGCTGAGTAAGATACAAAAGATTCAGTTTCACAGATAGAGGAAAAAGAAGCAAAGGAAAAAGATCAAGAAATGATCACTCTACCTCCACATTTTCCACAATGTCTCCAGAAGAATAAACTAGACAAGTAGTTTTCTCGATTCCTGGAGATCTTCAAAAAGCTGCATATCAACATTCAATTTGCAGAAGCGTTGGAACAAATGCCTAGCTATGCCAAATTCATGAAAGACATTCTTTCACGAAAGCGGAGATTGAGAGATTATGAGACATTAGCATTATCAGAAGAATGCAGCGCTATCATTCAGAGGAAACTTCCTCCAAAATTGAAAGATCCTGGCAGTTTCACTGTTCCTTGCACCATAGGAGAATATGACTTCGGTAAGGCTTTGTGTGATTTAGGTGTGAGTGTTAATTTGATGCATTTTTCTATTTTCAGGAAATTGTAGATTGGAGAAATAATGCCCACCTCAGTCTCTCTACAACTTGCTAATAGAACGCTCGTATTTCCGAGAGGTGTAGTTGAAGATGTGCTGGTCAAAGTTGACAAATTCATTTTCCCAGCGGATTTTATTGTCCTTGATATGAAGGAAGACGAAGATGTGCTGATCATCCTCGGGAGACCATTCTTGGCTACAGGTCGAACTATTATTGATGTACAAAAAAGGAGAACTAACCATGAGGGTACAGGACCAAGAAGTAACATTCAATGTTTTCAAAGCCATGAATTTCCCGAATGATGAGAATGAGGAATGTTTCAGACTTGATGTGATAAATAGTACAATCCAGACTTGCGATGCAATGCAAAGTTCTACTATCAAACTTAAAGCATGTCAATTACTTGTGGAGCCGGAAGATAAAGCGTACTGCGCACTGAAGAAGCCTATACTTGCACTACAAGCAACAGAAGATGAACAGTTTCACCAACTCAACGAATTGGAGGAATTTCACATACATCCTTTTGAGAATGCCAAATTGTACAAAGAAAAGGCCAAGAAGAGACATGATGAGAAGTTAGTGCGCATACAACTGAAACTAGGGCAAAATATATTGTTAAACAAGTCAAGCTTGAAACTCTTCCCATGGAAGCCAAAATCTCGGTGGTCAGGCCCATTCCTAATCACCAAGGTTTTACCAGATAGAACCGTTGAGTTACATGATCTCGACTCCAACAAAATATTCAAGGTTAAAAATAAGCGTGTCAAGCATTACTGGGGAGAATCATTTGAGCGACAAAAAGAAAGTGTCACACTTTCAGATCCAGCCTAATGTTCAGGAAATCATGTCTAGCTGACGACATTAAACTTAGCGCTAGCTGGGAGGCAACCTAAGCAATTTGTGTATATGTTGTGATTTGGTGTGTTTTATTTTTGTGTGTTTAATTTGTGTAGGTAAAGTCACATTTCAGGATGGAAGAAGCTCTCGCAAATCTTCACAAGCAATTTCCTTATCTCCCTCTAAAATCTGTGATGAAAGTCTACAACTCAATTGAACTTGTTTTGTCACAGACACATGTTAATAAAAATGGAACTCACACATGACATTCAACATTTGATTTAATGACTTTAGATCCATGTGCATATGATATATATGTATATGAATTGGATGCCTTCATAAAAAAAAATTCAAATATTTTTGCTTCATGTGAGGCTTATATCCTAATCCACATTTTTCAAAAACACATCTTTGTGAACCAATTAGCATTTTGAAATTCTTTTCACCTCAAGTGAACTTGATCACAATGTCATGCAAACTATCTATTTTCTTATTTAAATCATCATTTTCAATTTTCAGAAATTCACAAGCACATGATGATTTAAAATTAAATACTTCATTTCCCAAACTCGCTAAATGATAATAAAGGTGTAGTGTGTGAGCTTTGATTTAATTCCACAATATTCCCCTTATTTTAGATCCGGTCAAATAGTTTTACACACTGCTTATCGGATTCGGATTCGGTCCGATCCGAACCGAATCCGATAATGCCCAGGGCTAGACATCATACAGGTTCCCGACTAGTTATATATAAATGATTATTTAATTACTATTAATCATAATTTATAAAAATTTCATTATAAAGATCAGTTCAATAATCTGCGTTCCTATTCCTAATTCTTCATGGATTTTTATTGCAGTAACTTAATCTGAACCACATGTATTAATAATGTCACTTTGTGAAAATTGAGGAAAGATGAATGTCCTGGAGAGCAGACGATAGCAAATTTTATTAAAAGCTTAAGAGAAACAGAAACAGAAACAGAAACAGAAACAGAACATTCATGCGATGGCTAACACAATTACAAACTTCATAAAATCCCAGAGTTTCAAAAGGAAAACAAACCAAACGATGATTTAGCCTCGTGCCGTGGAAACAAAAGATGAAGGCTCAAAATCCCCCACACGCAGGCATTAAATTCATCAGTCATTTAGGCTGCGCAGCTGCAAGATAAGGCTCTCGCATGGCACGATACCTGGCGACCATTTTCTCATGAGGTGGCCAGGTTTCTTTTATTATTGGGGCATCAGCAAACTCTTTCATCCAAGCTGACAGCAATGGGAACCTCTCCTTTTCTACAAATTTCACACCAATAACCTCTTCTAATACGCTGACCCAATTGGCAAGCACACCCAAAGCAAGATCTGCCATTCCAATCTTCTCTCCTCCAAAGAATTTCTTTTCCTTTAGCTCTTCTTCTAAGAATTTCAGATTCTCAGAAGCTTCACCAATAGCTTCCTCTTGTTCTTTCCCTTGCTTAATGAAAACATTCCATATTGATGGCAGAACCTGCAACATCGAAAACAAAATTAAGAGAGATCGACGCTTTAATGTTTTTATATGTACAAAGAGTTTGTGCTTTAAATTTCAAGTTACCCACTGACCTTATCATCGCTGAATTTAGCCCAGAAGCGAGCCCTGGATCTTTCATAAGGATCTTCAGGAAGCAAAGGATTTTGCTTCCAAGTCTCATCAACATATTCAATAATTACCAGTGACTCTGAGATTGGTTTCCCGTTGTGTATAAGCACAGGAACTTTTTTATGAACAGGATTAGATTGAAGAAGTAAAGGGCTTTTGTTGGAGAGATCTTCATTTGTGAAATCGAATTGAACGCCCTTAAGCTTCAATGCCCAAACAGCTCTCAAACCAAAGGGACTTGACCATGTCTTCAAAAGCTTCACTTCTTCTGCCATTACGAGGTTATTATGTTTGCTTCTCTCTCACAGCTAGGCCTTGCTATTTATATTTATGTTTTTGTTTATAAAATGGTTAACAAATTTCATTTTTTTCATCTCTTTGTGGGGTTGATTTTTGATAAAATCTAGAAAAATTATTTAGAGAGAGGAAATGTATATTTTTTATTCCCTTGTATGTAAGTAGTCGTCTAGAAAGATTTTTATTTATTTTTTTATTTTTTTTTAATATGAAAATTCATTTATACATTAAAAACATCATACACATAATAAAAATGTAGGACATCATTCAAGTTAAATTGAGATAAAATCTAATAACATAAAATAATATATGTAATAAATATTTCACATAATTAATAGAAATACAAATTCACACTTAAAATTATCTAAGAACATGAAAAATTACGATACCGATCTGATCTCCTTACCTCAATCTTAATGTAAAATCGGTGAATATATATTACAAGTTAATTCAGAGTTAACAAATTAAATTGTTACTTCTTTATATTTCCATGTCTTTATTCAGATCACCACACAAAAAGTATCTGTTCTAACCATTGACTTCTACAATACTTACGACGAAAATGACGCAAGGGGTGATGTATATTTGCAATTGGGAAAATTTTCCAGTCCTAGAGTTTAGGGTAATTACTAATTAGTATACACTTTTTTAATAGGGGTGGGTATTATCGGATTCGGATCGGATCGGATCGAATCCGAATCCGATCCGATCCGAAATGCTCTCAAATGTTTGATTCGATCGGACCAGATCCTCTTATCGAACTCGATCCGATCGGACCAATCCGATTCGAATTCGATTCGGATCGGATCGGACCAATCCGATCCGAAATCATCATATTTCGGATCCGATTGGTCTGATCCGATTCGAATTATTTCGGATCAGATTGGTCCGATCCGAAATATGATGATTTCGGATCGGATTGGTCCGATCCAATCCGAATTCGGTACACATAATCTGGTTTTGAGTCAAAAAAATCGAGCGGATCGGATCGGATAAAATCCGATCCGAAAAAATTCGAATTTTTTTTATTTAATATGTAACGACGTCGTTTTTCATATTAAAAAAAAAAAATTCGAGCGGAAATCCGATCCGATCCGAAATCCGTCGAACCGGACTAGCTCAATTCGATCGGATTTGATAATCGGATCGGATCCGATTCGATCCGATCAAATCGGATCCGATCCGATCCGTTGCCCACCCCTATTTTTTAATATCTATATTATAAAGTAAAATGGTAGGGGTGAAAGAGAAGACAATTAAGGGTAGATCATCACTGAAAAATCTCAATTGTAACTTACCAAATAAATTAAAAGACGTAATTCTAAAATCTCTCTGAAAATAATAATGGTAGATCATGAGATAAACTCTTTAACATCGTGTCATATGCATGGACAACATCTAGTATGTGTGTATATATATATATATAATTGTAACTTTCATTTCATCACTACTGGCTCTAACTTAATAATTATTATATAGGCTCTGTTTGATATTGTAATTAAAAAAATATGGTGTGAAAGTTTGAATTTTACTATAGGTTCTGACCTTATATGGAATTAATCACAATATTTAAGACAATTACTAAATATTATTTATATGGATTAGTGAGTTTATCGAGCACCCTTAATTCTAACAAATATAAATCAATGCAAATAAATTAATGCAGAAAATAAATCAACACAACAGATTTGTTGACAAAGTAGAAAATACGTGCAAGTAAAAAATCACTACGGGTATCTCGGCTACCAGCCCAAAATCCATTTAATAGAGAAATACTTATAGCGATGGTAAAAGACCTATGATAGCAACTCCGCCGACTCTAGTACGTCTAAACTGTAAGAACTCGAAGAACTCCTCGAGCTCGTACTCCATGATTTTCTTCGAAACCTCTAAAGTCCTGAACCTATTAACTCTGCAAACTCTGAACGCCAAAACTCCGACTACCAATCTCCCTTATTGAGAAATATGAAGGTTTAGGAAATTGAGTTTGGTTGTATTGATGGTAAATCAAAGATCAATCTCATATAATAGAGAAGACAAGAAAATTCAAGGAGTCTTCAAGGTAAGAATGAGAAGATTGAAAAGCTAAGAATATCTTTTGGCTCAAAGTAATATATTTCCAACCATTGTAAAAGAAGATTATAATGTGTTTATATAGGTAGGGCAAAAAGAAAGATTTCCACAGTGCAAAATAGGCTTAAAACGCGTCGAAAATAGGTCATTTATACATAGGCATTCGAACGCCACTCAAACACATGTCGAACGTGTGCTTGTTCCACAAACTCGTTGGAACGTTTTCTCGAACGCACCTCGAACGCAAATTCTCTGGAAGGTTTCGTTGGAACGGAATGATGAACGCACTACTCACGTGAATCTTCTGCCAAGTTTCATTCGAACCCAAAAACGAACATGACACTAACGCCACTTGTTTGAACGCTTCAACGAACGCAGCACTAACGTATATCTGATTCTTCATGCACAGCTTGCCGAATACCAGTCCAATTGCACTGAGGTCTTTAAGACTTATTACAACTCAATTGAACTTATTTTGTTACAGACATTACCAACAAATATGGAACAAATAATCTCCCCATTTGGCATTTGTGATAAAACACTACCTAATACAAAGATTATGGTAAAAGACCCAAAAAGAAAATAGTCAACTGCCAACCATCAAGACAATGACTTATTACAATATGACTCGATCTAATACTTAACAAAGTAGTCTTGAAATCAATGCCACCTCAGCAAATAACATGCTTAATTAAAACATCCATAAAAAAATATATCGTGAAAAGCACATGGATTATAAAGAACAGGTAAAGCAGCGACAAATCTCATGAATGTACAAATATATAAGTAGATATCCTACTCCCCATTAATCAATCTCCCCCTAATAAATGAAATGATAATTGGTAAATGAATGACACATGCAAGAGAATAAACAAGCATAACTTATTCCCCGTACTAACAGCCTTACTTAGTTAGCAAAAATTACACATGGGACACTCATAAATGCGCAGAAAAAATACAATGACATGCACACACAAGCACACAATGAGTTAAATAAAAAACAATAAAAAATGATTGAAACAACACTTCAAGCAAATACAATGATACTCAGTCAGTATTCAACTATTTATAATATGAAATAATATGCATCATTTTAGATTTTGCTAAATACTACACACATGCATATGACATAAATATCAAAGCATAGTAAGCACTTGCGTGAAAAAATAAGTACATAACGAATCAAGGCTTCATACCTTATTTTATGAGCGGGACATAGCCAAATAAATCTCATCTCTTGACACACCAAGTCCATAAAATATGTGTTCAAACCCAACATTACTATGACCTGAAAATAAATAATATTGGTTGTATGCTATATTATTTTCCCCCTAAATATGATGAGCTCATAAATAAAAACTCTTTCGAGTGAAGGATTTTTGCCATTTACTTTTGAATTTCGGCCCATTGGCTATTTTCCTCTTGAGTCTCATATAAACTGATTTTTTTTTTATTTTTATGTTACCGGTGGATAACACAAGGTCATCGAGTCAAAAGTCTCACTATTTAGTGAGCAAAGTATGGTAGAAATTAAATTACCTATCCAAAAATTCATATATGCGACCAAGCCTCAACAATAATAAAAATGTGTATGTGAAATGTAAGCACAAGATATACTAATAGTTTTAATCACACATTCATGCACATAGAGCATCAAGAAAAATAAAAACATATTACACGAGCATAAATATATATCCTACATACCAGGATCACATGCACATGCTTTTCATGCTCTATTGAGCCACACAAAAATATTTTGTCTTTTTCATTTTATAATTTTTTATATTTTTTTGACACAGAAAAAATGTAAAAACACGACAAGGCTTGTCAATAGCCAGTGGTACGTTGAGTTGTATCCCGAGTGCATATCATACTACCTCCATTCGGAATCGGCTATAAAATTTATGTATGGATTTCCATCATATGTACCAAGTGATAAATAATAAAAAAAGACACACACACCAATATACAGTAAAAATAAAATAAAAGATAGTCATGAAAAAAATTATAAAACACACGCACGCGCGCGCACACACATTAAATGGGAAAACTAATGCAACTTTTAGGAAGAGTTACACCGAAGTGCATTCTTATCATGCCTCTTAGGATCAAGGCATTCAGAAATAGATGGGAAGACATCTTGCTTCCACACCCAAGCTTGCTTAGGAATCTCTTCCACCTGACTATTCATAGTCAACAAAGTAAGTTTTTCACTAAGAAATTGTTCTTGTTTAGTTAGTGCAGAAACTTTAGAAACCAGATTTGAAGAATCAAATCTATGTGACACACTCTTAGGTCTTCTCCTTTATTTGTGCAACATAAAGCACTTAGGCTTAATGTGTCATGCTCTGCCACGATTATGACATACAGGCACAATCCTCGGATGAGAGTGAGGTTTACCCACCACACCTCTAAATTGAGATTATGACACAGATTGAGGAGCAACACGAGGAATCATATGATCACAATCAATAGTTGTATTACCTAAGTCACATTTATGAGGGATTGGCACAGCTTTAGACAATGACGTCTTGTCACAATTACAGTTAACATTATCCCTACAATACGTTTTAGTTTCTCAGTTCCAATAGAAAATACAGACAACTGTATTCTAGCATATTCAAGTTCTGCTTCAAAGAATCACACTTTATCAACTAGTCTTTTATTCCTCTCCTCAAGGTCATCTATCAGCAAAAGGCATTGCTGCAACTTAGCTTGAGCTTCATTTTTATCTAGCTCCACTTCTTTTAGCCTTTTATTGACCTCGATATTTGTATTCTTGATAGCTAGGCTCTCATTAAAAAGTTTAGTGTAGACTACCTAAAGACTATCCTCATCTACAGAGTCATCGTGAAAGAATTCTGATTCAACATCTATATTACTAATATTATCCTCTCTCTTACCGGTCACACTAGCAGTGAAAGTCATAAAGTTGCTCTTATCTTTAGGAGACTTATCAAAAGTATAGCCACCTTCTGAATCATTAAGTGAGGATGCCATGACTTTCTTGCCTTTAGACTTTAGGTATGTGGGATACTCAGATCTAATATGCCCATACCCCTCAGCTGTTGGGGCAAATGTGGAACCGCTAAGGTCGGATCGG
Source organism: Zanthoxylum bungeanum (assembly GCA_019454045.1). Classification (NCBI taxonomy): domain Eukaryota; kingdom Viridiplantae; phylum Streptophyta; class Magnoliopsida; order Sapindales; family Rutaceae; genus Zanthoxylum; species Zanthoxylum bungeanum. Next base: position 17,771 of record SKCR01040184.1, read on the forward strand.
TGCCCCGCGCAGCGGAAAAGGGTCTAACCTGTGGATATCAAGTATGAGTGTATTTCAAAATTGAATAAAATAAAATATTTTATTTTTCAAGTTTTTAGGGAAAAACCAAAAAAAAAAAATCTAGATTTGGAAAATTTTAATCGAGATAAATAAACCGGATAAAATTAGACGCAAATGCCTGGGATAATCTGCACAAGCAGCATGCGAAGCATGTTGCAGCCTGGTGGTAGAAAAATGTTATGCTAGCAGAATGCTGCGCACATCAGCATGCTACGTTGCAGCGTAAGTTGTTGCGCTGCAACGCAGTACCCTCGGATATTTTGGCAATGCAACTGTTTTTTTTTATTTATTTTAAAACCTAAAACACTTTTAAAATCATCCAAAATAATTTAAATTTCAAAACCAACTACAACACATGTTATACCACAAACATATATAAATTCTAAATATATATATGTATTTCTTTGAATCAAGTTACAACCCAAAATAGAATCCCATAATGAAATGACTCATGAACAATTCTAGGTCACCCAAAGGTGGTAAAATGATTGTAGAATAATAGTCATAGCTCTAAGCTTTAATTTAGAGTTCTAAACTCTAACTTTATATCTATGTCTAACATAAACATTTTGACCTAATTACCAAGCATATTGTGTTTATACTTCTAAAGCATCATAACATAATTTATTAGTCTTATTTCAACATTAAGTTATGTGATCATGTATCTAATACATAAAAGAACATAACTTAAGAGAAGTTAAAACTTACCTAGCAAGTTTGATGCAAAGATCTAATCTCATTCTCTTGTTGAAATGGTAGGAGAACCTCAAAGGTTTGCAAGCTTCACTCTAAGATCCAATCTTGATTCCAATATTAGTAAACATTAATCCAAGATCCAATCTTGATTTCTCCTAAATGAAATGTTGTAGAGGCCTCACAAGCTTCTCTAAACATTTCTCTAACTTAGGCTAATTTCTCTAAGAATTTGCTTGTACTTAGTTTTCTCAAGCTTTTTCTTTTCTTAATTAAAACCTTCCTAAAGCTTGCTATTTATAGAAAAACTTAGGTAATTTTTAATAAAAAAAATTTGTAATCAACTTTTATATGGGCTTAATCTAATTTGTCCAAATATGTATAATTAGGTGTGACAAATCTACATTGTCTCCCACTATGATTTAATCCAATTAAATCAAGACAAGGATTATGAAATGGATTAGTTAAATGTTTGTCATTTTGATTTAATCCAATTAAATCAAGCCAAAACCACCTATTAATACATACTTACAATTACCATAATATCCTCAAATGGTAAATATATTTATGATTTTACAATTAAGCCCTTGTGTAATTATTGAATTAATCCAATTAGGTCAAAGTAAATAATCAATGTTATCCAATAACACTTGATTATCTTATTTGATAATTATAATATTGAATATTATCTTTTATCAAAATTAATTGATTACCAAGTGCTTAACAAGTACACTTCATATTGGGACTCTCTAAGTTCAGACACATTCTTCATATAAGCCTAGCTAATATTTACGCAATTTGAGCACCTCCGAATTTGTGAAGAACACGAATGACCTTTCTGAACTATACAAGTCGAGGTAATCACATATGTTTAATAATCCTTCCGTCATAGGCTATCCGAGTTGTGCCTAGGAAACATAGAATACACCGTCAAGTTTCCAAAGATGCACATCTCATGTCGACATGTCAACGATTCTTTACAACTGATGCGATCCATCCTAGGAGATCCGCTTTGGCCAAAGTCTTAAGAATCATGACTTACTCACATGGATACCCAAAGCCCTTATAGTACACATACGAACCGACAAATCCTATCTTGACTCACACTTGATTACTGAGTGCATCGGTCCACACCCAAGGAATATCTAGAGGCCAAACCATGAAAGGTTTTTGATATACATGGCATCAAAGTGTGGAGGATCTCACATAAAATCAATGTTATCCTATAGTCAAAAGAACACATGTGCTACTCGATTCGAGGAGACTCATAATGATGGTGGTGTGTACTTCCAACTATTAGGAATCACTTTTGAGTCATTCAATATTTAGTCCAACCAATATCCACATGTCTATACGAGCTTCCATAGCTTATGGTACATCGGGTTAAACCATTGGAGCTCCAATTCCAATATACGATATGTGCTAGTCTTATAGGTTATAGGAATTCAATCGTATTTCGAAAATCAACGACTAGGAATAGATATATATCTACTTTATAAATAGTTTATAATAGTAATACTTATCCCAATATTGGACCACCTAATGTCCAATATGTTAGGGTTGGTGCTCGGAGTGCCAATCCGGATCATATTTATGTCTGATTCATAAATACGAGCGATTCAATTTTCCATAATATTACTAATTTAATGGTAGCACCCTTGTCTTTTATACGCTTATTCGATCTAATTGCGATTAGATATCTGATTACGATTAGATCGAAACTGAATCTAGTTCAGTGATAAGTGTATATTAGACAAATATCCTAGGATTTACAGTATAGTGCGCAGTTACAACGTAGTTTGTAATTGACATTGGGAAGCGCATTATTAGTTGTATATCCTTAAATAAAGTTTCTGGTCAAGATTTGCTAACATGGGTCGGTTAGTAAAATCCGCTGAGACCAGTACATGTCGTATATCTTGACTTGGTCCGATGGTTTATCCCAGTGAACCATGAGTCTCGGAAGACTCGTATAGACATGTAGGTGTTTATTTGATAAGATACTGAACGACTCACTGAAGGTTTCCTAATAAATGGTACACCAATGTCAATAGGAACCTTCTCGAGTTGAGCGAGCATAATGTTCATTTGACTTGAGATACCACTGTGGATATATGAGTTATCCTCCACACTTTGATGGTAGTCACGTCAATGATCTATTCATGATCAGACCTCCGCCTATTCGTTGGGTGTGGACTGATGCTCATGTATCCTGTGCATATCAAGATAGGATCCGTCAGTCCTGTGTACAGGGCATAGGCATCCAACACGTGTGTACGATCTAATAAATCCATGGCCGTTGTATAACTTCAGAAATCAGTTCCGAGTGTTATTTAGAGATCGTAAATTGAAAGTCGACTGTATTATACCGAACGAATTTGACGTTGTTATCTATATCCCAGATATAATACGGATGATCTGTGACGGATGGATTATACGTATGCTATGACCTCGGCTTGCATAGTTTAGTGAGATTATCCGTGGTGGTCATAATCCATGAGTGGGTGGATTATGGACATGAAATTGGATTTCGTGACGGATAGACCTAAACTTAGGAGAGTCCCATAATATGAAGTGTACTCGTTGAACACTTGGGCAACGCGATATGAATAATACAGATTATTCATAATACTTCACCGGATTAAGTGAGTTAATTTGGATCATTTAATCGGTTAAACGATAACACATGCATTATGAGATTTTGTCTGCTAATAATTATTGTGTATTTGTATTTGATACATAATACGATTAGATACACATTAATTATTCGTCAAATGAGATTTTGACACAGCTATAAATATATTTATTTATTATTTAATGTAAATAAAAATACATATATGGTTGTTAATTAATTATTTAGTTATTTAATTGTTAAATAATTAAATAATTAAAAAATTTAATCTTTATCCATTTATCATTATTTGAATGATACATGGTGAGATTTAATTGGAGCATTTGGCATGTATTAATTATACTTTATATGTGTGTGAATTTGATTTCCTTATATGAAGTGAATTATAATTTTAATTAGATTAAAATTGAAAAGGACAATTTTTCCCTTTGACCTTTTAAATTTCGGCCATTTCTTTATTTAAATAGAAAATTGTTTTCATCTTCTTCTTATCATCATCAATGGCCGACTAAGCTTCAAAAATTGGGTTTCAAAATATTGATGAGTGGTAAATCTATCACTATTTCCCACTCATTTAACCTAATATTTTGTATAGTTTCTTGAGTTTTGTGAATATTTTGATGAGTTTTGTGTTCTTTTGTAGATAAATAAAGTTTCAGGACATTCTGGAGGTGATTTGGAGCAAAACAGTGAAAATTGGAAAAAATGGCATTTTGGTAATTTTCAGCGTTGCGACGCGTAAGCCCTTGGCGTCGCGACGCCTAACGTACGCCTCACCATGCTAACATGTGCCGGGTCAATGTGTCAGAATCATAGAAGTTTGACTTTGCTAACATGCGTCGTGCCACGTGTCACCATCACAGCCGATCTGCTAACGTGTGCCGTGACACATGTCATCATCCTATGGTGCCGACAATCACCATCGCCACGTATGCAAATTGTCACTCCACGTAACCGCCATGTCATCTCCACATTACCAGTTGACCGAGTCAAAGAGCCACGTCATCATCAGCCAATCACGAAGTGCCACGTGTCGCAATCCTATGGTGGCGACAATCCCTTTCGCCACGTCAGTGCCATGTCATCGCCACGTCAGCATAATAATTGAGATCAAGCCGCTTTGCCACGTGTCATCTTATCTCCTTATTCAGAATCGCCACGTGTCATCACCTCAACATGCCACGCCAAAGGCTTTGGCGTCGCGACGCCAAAGGCCTTTTGAGGTCTATAAATTGAGCTCGAGATTTCAGTTTTAGATGTACCTTCCTCTCTAATTTCTCTGATGTAAATATGGAGTTTTCTATCTAGTTTCTTTTAAATTTTAGTTTTGTAATAAATTTTAATTACGTTCTGTAATAATAGTAATTTACTTTCTTTATTTTTACAGTTTTTACTATTCAACCATTAGGAGGTAACTTCCCCATGCTAGGGTGAAATGTAATTCTTTTACTATTGCTATTTAGATTAATCTCCCTTAAATATAATATATTCACTATTTAAAATTTGACTTAAAAATGATACCGCTATATTGGTCGGTTGGTAATTCATTTTAAACTGGTTTAAACCTGACTAAGCAATGATACCGCCAGATTGGTCGGTTGGTAATTAAATTTTCTTACCGCATATATGGAAGGTTTATTTTGATTCCGCCTTTATGGCTGGTTGGGCTTAATTTGACTTAATCAGGTTACCGCCTATATGGCTGGTTGGTAAAATCATCACAAGTTAATATATTATATCAAGGGAGATATCTAATTAGTAATTAGTAATTAGTAAAAGTTGATCCTTTTACCTTAGAATTTTATTTTCTTGTAATTTACTTTTAAGTTTTTACTTTACCGCAATTACTTTTCAGCATTTTTACTTTATGTCTTTTATTTTACTAGCCCTAGTTATGTGTTGTAACTAAATTATATATCTAGGGTTGTGATGAATTCCAATATCACCAGTTTATAAGGGGTTAGATTATAGTTTGGGTAATATAGAGATTTATTTATTGAGTCTTAATTTTAATGCTTTTTCATTAACTGGCCATTAATAAAATTGAACTGGTAAACTTAAAATGAACTTGGAAAAAAGAATTTAAGTTTAAGACCTTAGACTCAATAACCCACGATCTTCCTTGAGGATAGATAAACCTTTAATAGATTTCCTTACAGGATAAGAATATACATGTCGGGCGGGGGTAGCCATAATTGGAACTTAAACTTAATGAATCCAGATAATTTGGTTGACATAGACATATGGTTCAATTGGGTTAAACTGAGTATTTGCGTCTGACAATCGAAGAGGCTTTTACATAATTTAGTATTCCAGGTTAGTAAATCAATATATTACCCAACTATAAGATAACCACTTCATCTTTAATTAATATTGGAAAGATTCACAACCCTAGATAGTTTTTAATATTGAATTTTATTAAACCTACTTTCAAGTAATTTTATTTACTTGTTTTTAAATCTTCACCATTTCAAATCAATCAATCAACCTGTTAGATACTAGTAATCATTTGACCTCATAAAATTAATAGATTATGTATTAAGTCCTCGTGGGATTGATACTTTTTATACTACTTGAACGATACGTGCGCTTGCTTTATACGCATGTGTAAGCACCGGTCAAGTTTTTGGCACCGTTGCCGGGGACTTATTTATCTTTTACTATTAGTTTAGGGGTTAGATACATTTACTTGTATCTAATTTCTTTTTACTTATTGTTGTTGTTTTCTTGTGTTTCAGGTTCTCAGAAACTACATGAGACGAACCAAAAGCTTTGAACTCCGACCGCTTGACCCGGAAATTGAAAGAACCATCAGACAGTTGAGAAGGGAAAGACGAGAAGGCTAAGAAGCTTTAGTCAACATGGAACCTGAACCTTGGAAGTTACACCACCAATACATATTTGAGACAGAACCATTCCGGTGGTTGACAGACTCATTTCTTGTATTGTACTTCCCTCATTACCAGCAAATGCGGGTGACATCAAAACATGCATTCAGATGATTCAGGAGTCAGTGCAGTTTGGAGGAAAAGCAACTGAAGACCCTAATACCCACATCAGCGACTTTCTGTAAGTTTGCGGCACTTTCAATTACAACCGAGAAGCTGAAGAAGCAATGAGACTGCGTGTTTTTCCATACTCCTTGAAGGACAGAGCTAAAGCTTGACTACATTCACTACCAGCAGGTTCCATCACAACTTGGAACACTTTAGCCACCAAATTTCTTGCAAAGTACTTTCCACCAGCCAGAACTGGAAAGCTGAGGAATAACATCACATCATTTGTGCAACAAGACTCGGAAACTCTCTATGAAGCTTGGGAAAGGTACAAAGATTTACTCCGGAAATGTCCTCACCATGAAATTCCAAAATTGCTTCAAGTCCAAACTTTCTATAATGGACTTTCTGGACTGATGAGAACCACAATCGATGCTGATGCTGCTGCTGGAGGAGCTTTAATGGCAAAAGGAGAAGATCAAGCCTGGGACCTAATCAAAGAAATGGCCAACAATAATTCCTTGTGGCCAACAGAAAGGAGCATGATCCAAAGAATTGCAGGAATTTATGAGAGTGGAGCCAATACAGTAGTCAACACCAAGCTGGATCAGATATGCAAATTCATGGAGACTCTTACCATTGGATCCATAATTTCACCATATGGAGGAGCACCAGAACCAAACCAACTTGAAGAAACTGTGAATTATGTCAACAATTTCAACAGACAGGGGAATAATCCATATTTCAACACCTACAACCCAGGGTGGAGGAATCATCCTAATTTTTCATGGAGCAACAATTCAGGGCAAAAGAACTATCAACCACATGGATTCCAACAACAGAACAAAGGCCAGGAGCAGGCAAATGAACCAGGAATAGCAAAAGTGCTGACTCAGTTAAAAAAGTACGATACTATGTTTCAGAGCCAATCAGCTTCCATCAAAGCAATGGAGAATCAAATCAGACAACTGGCCAATGCTCAGAGTTACAGACCGCCAGGTAATCTTCCCAGCAATACAGAGCCAAATCCAAGGAACATGGGAAATGAGCAATGTCATGCCATCATGTTAAAAAGCGGTACTGAAATCAACAAAGATGTTGGAATCAAGGTAACAATTGAAGATATTCCAAAAGAAACAAAGCAACAGATGGAGGAAAAAGAAGCAAAGGAAAAAGAATAGATCACTCCACCTCCACTTTTTCCTCAGCGTATTCAGAAAAAAAACTGGACAAGAAGTTTGCTTGTTTCCTGGAGGTGTTCAAAAAGCTGCACATCAACATTCCATTGCAGAAGCCTTGGAACAAATGCCCAGTTATGTAAAATTCATGAAATACATTCTTTCACGAAAACGAAGATTGTGAGACTACGAGACAGTAGCATTGACGGAAGAATGCAGCGCCATCATTCAGATGAAACTTCCCCCAAAGTTGAAAGATCCCGGCAGTTCACTGTCCCATGCACCATTGGAGAACATTACATCGGTAAGGCTTTATGTGATTTAGGAGCCAATGTTAACTTGATGTCTTTTTTATTTACAGGAAATTGCAGATTGGAGAAGCAATGCCTACCTCAGTCTCGTTGCAACTGTTAGGGTTGGTGCTCCGAGTGCCAATCTGGATCGTATATGTCTGATTCATAAATAAGAGCAATTGTATTTTCCATAAATTACTAATTTAACGGTAGCACCCTTGTCTTTTATACGCTTATTCGATCTAATTGAGATTAGATATCTGATTACGATTAGATCGAAACTGAATCTGGTTCAGTGATACGTGTATATTAGACAAATACCCTAGGATTTACAGTATAGTGCGCAGTTATAACGTAGTTTGTAATTGACATTGGGAAGCACACTATTAGTTGTATATCCTTAAATAAAGTTTCTGGTCAAGATTTGCTAACACAGGTCAGTTAGTAAAATCCGCTGAGACCAGTACGTGTCATATATCGTGACTTGGTCCGATGGTTTATCCCAGTAAACCATGAGTCCTGGGAGACTCGTATAGACATGTAGGTGTTTATTTGATAAGACACTGAACGACTCACCGAAGGTTTCCTAATAGATGGTACACCAACGTCAATAGGAACCTTCTCGAGTTGAGCGAGCATAGTGGTCCTTTGACTTGAGATACCACAATGGGATATATGAGTTATCCTCCACACTTTGATGGCAGTCACGTCAACGATATATTCATGATCAGACCTCCACATGTTTGTTGGGTGTGGACTGATGCTCATGATATCCAGTGCGTATCAAGATAGGATCCGTCAATCCTGTGTACATGGTATATGCATCCTCACGTGTTTACGATCTAGTAAATCCATGGCCGTGGTATAACATCGGAAACCAGTTCCGAGTGTTATTTCGTGATCATAAAATTGAAAGTCGACTGTATTATACCGAACGGATTTGACGTTCTCATCTATATCTCAGGTATAATACGGATGGCCTGTGACGGACGAATTATACGTATGTAGTGACCTCGACTTGTATAGTTTAGCGAGATTATCTGTGGTCGTCATAATTCATGAGTGGGTGGATTATGGACATGAAATTGGATTTCGTGACGGATAAACCTAAACTTAGAGAGTCCCACAATATGAAGTGTACTCGTTGAGCACTTGGCCAACTCGATATGAATAATATAGATTATTCATAATACTTCACCGGATTAAATGAGTTAATCTGGATTGTTTAATCGGTTAAACGACAACACATGCATTATGGGATTTTGTCCGCTAATAATTATTGTGTATTTGTATTTGATACATAATACGATTAGATACACATTAATTATTCGTCAAATGAGATTTTGACACATGTCATAAATATATATGTATTTGTTATTTATTGTAAATAAAATACATATATATATAATATTACATTAATTAATTATTTTGATATTTAAATTGTTAAATGTTTTAATAATTAATTAATAAAATGTTTCATAAATGTTATGACACTTGTTCAATTATTGTTGGAATTTTATGGCATGCTTTGATAAGCTTTATATTTGTTCCAATTTGATTGGGTGGTATAAAGTAAATCTTTTTTTTTAATTGGATTAAAAAAAATTATTACATAGGACAAATATGTCCCACCATTTCGTGACTTCCAATTTTAAAAAGCAAAAAGATTGTTTTCTTTTTCTTCCTAAGTGCTGCTACTACCGAGAGACTTTCCATTTTCTTTGATGATTCAAGCCCTAAAAGTGAAGAAAAACAAGAAATTAAGCTTAGGAAAAGAGAATTAAAGGTAATTCTTTACACTTTTGAGCTTAGAAATTTTTGTTTCTTGTTCTTGTTTTCCTAAAATGGTTTTAGGGTTTTCTTTACTAGTTGAATATTTGGGGCTTTTGGTTGTAGTGGATGGATTGGAAGTAGAATGCATGTGTGAAGTAGAAATTGGGTGGAATTAATATAATTAGCATCCAATTTTGTTCAATTGTTGTAGGACAACAAAGTTGCAATTCTAGAGTTATTGATCCACTCTTACATAACCTAGAATTGTTCTTGGTTGCTTCATGTGTGGTGGGACTTTGATTGGTGATGGATTAATTTGATTAATTTTGTGGAAAATTGGATTTAAAGCATGAATTTTGGCAAAATTAATTTCTGTTTCAGATCTGGAAAAGTTTCTATTTTGGGGATGAAATTGTTGTTTTTTGGATATTTTGGATGTGTTTTGGGAGTTGGCACAATTTCCGGAAAATGTTTCCGACTTGAAATAAACTAAAACGGCCAAAAACGGTGTTACCAGGTGGATTTTGTGTTGGACAGTTATGACACATAGCGTCACTATTTGTTCAGATCATGGTGTTGTTGTACAAATTAACTATGTGACAAAATAAATTGCTCTTTTATCATTTGTGATTAGATCACCAAGATGTATAAATGATAGAAGGTCCTTATGATTAATTCCCGGATTGAGATGATATGAGACAATATCAATCCACGAAGGTTTAATCATTAAATATCCCTAGTCAGAGTATTATCGAGATTGGACATCGATAATGCGAAAAAGACTAGTATGACACTTGTGCGCGTTGCGGGAGCATAACAGCATAGTTCTCATATATTTGGGTATATGATACTCATGCAAGTGTAATAGGAGGTTGTGTTTACCGATGGTACGGAAACAGTTTCGCTCTGGATAGACCCCTCGGAATTCCATTGGTAGTATGACTATGTGTCTATGGAAGTCCGAATCAGGGTAGGTGTATTTGGTCTTAACCTGAGACTTGCACCGCTAATACTTGCGACAATCAATATACTTTGGTTTTGGTCGTCCAGGGCTTTAACAGGTTCTGTGTACGCATCTGCTGGGTATATTGAGAATCGTAGTGTATTGGGTGTGATGTCAAGACGGAAGTATCACTTCAGTCATAGTGGAGATGATGGTCACGTAGGATACGGAACTGGTTCTCTTATGTACTACAGTCATCGGGATAAAATGACTAGGTCATGTTTATCCGATTATAGAGACTAGTTACTAGAGATCCGATATGTGCTTCGTACGGGGCAGACACAATTCCAGCCTTAGGCCTAGCATGTGACATCCGATACTGGATCGTAATACGCAATACTACGTATACTACGCCTGATATAGATCACTTATTCATGTAAGGAGATTTCTGGAGAATTGGGTAGGCATGGCGCTTTGCTAGAAGCCAACCTTATCTTGTAAATCGGTAAAAACGTAGTACTAGGTACGTACGTGTTCGGATAGTTCGACGACCGGATTTACTGCCAACATATCCGGGAATCTCATGGGTCGCTTCCCGAAGATTCACCGATGACATATGACTCGCACTTTATTAATCTGAGATTAATTTGATGAGAGAGAAAATTAATCTGGGATTAATTGCGGAGATATTTTATCTGGGATAAAATATTATTCAAAGAGAGAGAACGATTAATTTGGAATTAATCGATAAAATAATATATTCGATATATTATACGAAATTGGATTTCGACGAGGAATTATTCGGGCGAGCGAGTTAATTTAGAATTAATTCGTTAGCGACGTGAATAGTGATTTTGCTAGGCATAATTATTTAATTACGTCGCAACGGAAAATTCGTTAATTTGGAATTAGCGAACCCGAGCCCGAGAGTGTTTGCGGGTGCACTCGCATTACGAATTTAAGTGCGGCCCATAAGTCACATCAAGCGTCAAATCACTAGTCAATCGATTGATGTGATGTCTAGTCAATTTGAGTGATTTGACAACTTGTCACTTTGATTGATGGTGGTTGTTGGGAGCTTTATTGCTTTGACTTTTTGAAAGCAAAAAAAATGTATTTGATTTTTAGAAAATCAATTACATTTTTTTAACAACACAACACATCTTCATCTCTCTCATCCTCTCTTCCCTCTCTCGGCCTTGGGTCATTTCTTCTCCAAAAATTTCTGGTTTTGCCGTGAGCCAAAGAGAAGCAAGAAGGTGATTTTTGTGGCAAAAATTACCAAGTGCTAGCACACTTCCGGAGTCTTACGAAGGTGATAGGGAACCGCACCCGTGAGCATGGAATCATCAACCCGAATTTGAGGAGGATAAAAACTGCCATTGCCGAGACTTCAATGGGCTTAAAAAGTTTTATTCTTCGTCGCATCGCCTCAACCGATCATTGTAAGTATTCTGCAACTTCCTTGATGTATTCACATGTTGTTTCATTGCTTAAATCGATCCCGGTTAGACCGTAGAAACCCAACAATGGTATCAGAGCGAGGTTGTGCATGAAACTTAAACTTATGGTTAAAATTGGGTAAATTGATTTTGAGCATGATTTGATTAAATTAATTGATTGAGTATGCTTGAATGATGTTTAATTGAAGTTGTATTGGATCAATTTCATGAAGATTGGATTAGATTATTTTCCCCCAAAATTCTAGGCTTGGCCGAGAATGACAATGCCCTAAATGTCATGGTATTTTTTTGATTTTAATCATTGGATGAGTTGAAATCAATTAGGAAATGTTGATTGTGGATTTAATTTGATTGAAACCGAATCGGACAATAAAACCCCAAAATGCCGTGAGTATAGAAGCATGAAATGGGTTTGATTTTTGATTCAAATGTGTTGGACATCTTTTGATCATGATGAGCATAATTAATTAGGCTAATTAGTGTTTTGGAAATATTAATTTGGGTAATTAATTATGGCAATACACTTTAATTAATTTGATTATGAAATTTGGAATTTTGAAATTAAATTAATTGGGCTTAATTTGTTAATTGGGCTTTAAAAGTTGTAATTGAGCTTATTGGGCTTGGTTGTACCAAGATTGGGTTTAGGCTAAATTGGTTGGATCCAATTGGGCCCAAAACCATTTCCATAAAGTCCAATTATGACTTAATGGACCTTTAATATTTTAATTAGGCCTAATGGGCCTAAATTGGTTTCTTGGCATATAAGGGTGATTCGTTAAATGAGCTTTGGTATTTGGGTTTGACCCATATTGACCAAAAGTCCATGCCTTTAGAAATTAATTGAAAGCCCATTGGACTTTAAATTAAATTGACATTGGATGTTAATCGGGCTTTGAGACCCGTCACGATTAGATTTAGAATCTAAGTCGTAAAGGTTCGTTAATAAAGTGTAATATTTAATTTGGAATTAAATAGCGAATTAGTATTAAATGCAAATTGAATTGGATTTAATTTTGTAGTTTAATATAATTCAAGAATTCGTACTTTGAGTACTTATTCGCAAACGAGTTGGACTCGCGCGAAATCAAATCGTTGTTTGAACATTGGATGGTCATTAATATTCAGATTAATTAATTGGATTAGATTGATTGATAACATGCTTGTGTGAATACATGGTTGCGATGCATGAATAATGTATATCGGATGGATATCAGATGGGTGGGGCAATTTTGGAAATTGTTGTAATAAATTTAGAATTTATTAATTGGACCTGCGTGTCCAGCCAATTACCTCCTTACTCTGTTTATTTCACTTCTCACCTATTCCCCTCAATGTAAATGAGGTTTCTTTAGAAGTATTATGTAACGGGTAGAAGCAATACTTGTGCTAGCGGGAGAAGGATATGGAGAGATTTGTTATAGGAACAATGTGTTTAAGTATCCATCCGCATATCATTATTATATTTATATACGCGCCTTATTATGTGTTTAGAATGCATGTTTAAGGGTGTATGATGATGAGACCTTAACAAAGATAATTAATTGGTTGCCAATTGCACGCAAAAAACCCTCACGAAATATTAAGCGTTTTTCCTTCCAATGAGTGATTCTTACTCAAGATCTAAGACTGGCATTGGTTTGTTGTCCAAAGTCAAGGCCTTTGTCCGTCGAGGATGTGTTTGAATCATGAGAGCTTTGTTCCATATCGGTGTCTTGTCCAAGTTCTGATTTTCTGGCCAAAGTCAAGATCACTTCTTGTCCATCGACATTGATTACGAAGCTTTCCAAGGTCAATGGGTCACGCTTAACTGGGATCACTAAGTTTGTTGTGCCAAAGACAAGGCTTAGTTGATTCAGAGGAAAAATGTTAGGTAATATATCGGATATATTAGCATATATAAGATATATGTTTCGGACTTGGATGTCCACCTACTGGATCTAGGAATTGGATGGGATCCAATTGATCTTAGAGATCTACCTAGTTAATTATCATACAATTTGTTGGCCAAAGTCAACATTGTGTGTTATTTAACGGGATCCTAGCCCACTAGGAAACAAGGTTTCCCGAGTACTCAACAGAGGGTTAGAGGCTTGCCGAAAAATAGTGGGAGGCAAGTATTATATTTGCAATATTCGTTTAGTTGCTTGCCATACGCGCTCATATCAAAAATTTTCGTCATTACATAAATATATATTAGTTGGACTAATATTTAATCATTGTTTTAATAAACAGTTGGACTATATTCAAACTATTTCATTTATAGTTGATTATGTAATTGGATTATAGTAATCAATATATTTGAATTAATAAATTGAATTATAGTTGATTTTATAATTGGATTATAGTAATCAATATAATTGAATTTAACCAATTAAATTATAGTTGATTATATAGTTGGACTATAGTAATCATTATAATAAATAGTACCTAAAATCGTTGATTAAATAGTTGGACTATTAGAATCAAGATAAAATTGAAAGATTAGTGTTTAAAACATAATCCTGGGTGAAAATATATTTAAACGACTTTAATTTTCAAATTGGGAATAAAACTTCAGGATAGTCCTGAAAACTGAGAAGTTACTTTATTTGATAAAATAACATCTTGGGCCTAAGTCCGGAGTTAAGCAAATAGTAGAGCATGATCTATGGAAGACTCATGTGATGATAACTTTAGTGCTTAATCCATTAAGCTTGCCGCATAGACTCCTCAATTTCTTAATCAGAACTAAGGATTAGATCCTTAAAGTATGATAAAGAAATTGAAGGATCTTCATAGATCTATCCTTAGATCTTAGAAGTACAAAGTGCAATTGATAACTCTTGGAGAGTTAATGGCTATTCTCAAGGAGACAAAGCCAAAGTTTTCAATAAGGCAAGAAGTGCAAGACACACTTTACTTCGATATTCTAGAAGGCCAAGGCTTGGCCAAAGGCTTCTGGGGTGTGGAAAAGGGCAAAGGCAAAATCATTATTATCTTCTGGGAAGATAAAAGGACATATCCCAAAATGTCTGCCTAAATTGTGGCAAACGGGATCGCGGAAGCGTGACTGCCGTATGGACAAGGCAGACATGAAGGAATTGAAGATGGGGCAAGGCTCTAACTTCAAATATGTTTGTCATAAAATATATTCACTACTAGTATTAAAATTGGATTTTAAATACTTAGTGTGGTACATAAATATGTATTGATGTGCAAAATCTGCTATGAGCAAGATAATAACTTCAAATGAGATTAATCTGCGAATTGAAAATGGGACGAAAGTCGCTGTTTTAACCGTAGAAACCTAAGTTTGGGAACTACCCTTTGGGTTTGTACTTAAATTAGGAACCTGTTATAATGTAACTAGTTTGAATAGAAACATTATCTCTATATCAGTGTTTAACCCACTGCGGGTGTACCTTTATATTCTAGAACACTAAAGTGTTTTATTTTATAAAGATGATATTGAGATAAAAACATTAGATGTGAACAACAATATTTATATTTTGAATATAAATAAATCTCAAACATATGATATGACAAACAAATAGCTCAAACTGAATATATCAGTTGAGACTTATTTGTGGCATTGTTGTCTGGGACACAATTAACAAGACTCGTATATCCACACTTTTGAAGAGTGGGTACTAGGACAAATTTGATCCTATTTAAATAAAGTCTACGAATCTAGTTTAGTAGGCAAAGTGCCTATAACACTATTTACTTGGTAAAAGTGCAAGTGCCACCGATCTGTTAGCCCTTGTTCATAGTGACATGAGTGGGCCCATGTCTAGCTAGGCTAGAGGTGGATATGAATATTTCGTGACCTTTACGGATGTGGCATCGCGTTATGGTTACGTGTTTCCTTTGAAACACAAATCGGAAACTTTTAGAGTTTCGACATGAAATAGACAAACAGATCGGCTAAAGTATTAACCATCACGGTTAGACCATGATGAAAATACTTAAGCAATAAGTTTCTAATATACTTGAAAGAGTATAGTATTCTTTCAATGAGGACTCCTCCCGGAACACGTCAATCTGACGGTGTGTCCGAATGGAGAAACCAAATTTTGTTGGACATGATAAGGTTAATCATGAGTCGCTCTGAGCTACCATTTCTTTCAACGGATACACATAAACAGTGCAAAAACTTATTTTGAATAAGGTTCCATAAAATCTATTTGACAGATTTCATATTAGATATGAACAGGAAAGAACCGGGTTTCTCATTCCTGAAGATTTGGGAATGCTAGGCATATGTTTGGTTGATACCAAACTAAAACCCAAATCGGATAAGTGCCTAATTGTAGTTTATCCTAGGGAAACCTAAGTATAGTACTTAAACAACTCACTAGAGAACAATTTAATTGTTGCTCACCATGCGGTTTTCCTAAGAGGAATACCTATATGCAGTGGTAAGTGGGAGGAAAGTAAAACTCGATGAAAATATGAGTAATACTATTTCAGGCACCGATTCCTTAATGGAACACAAATAGTTCATCAATGATGAAACTATACCAATAATCTTCGAATACACAAGAACCGCGTAAGTCGGAGAGAGTTAGAAAATAACATGGGGTATGGGTTTCTGATCTCACCTCATAAAGATGTCTATCTTATTGAGGAATACCAACTGACTACGTATGAGGAAGTGATACAAGGTATCGACTCCCTATTATGGCAAAGTGCTGTGATGTCTGAAATGGATTCCATGTATACCAACTATGTTTGGATACTAGTTGTTGTACCGGAAGACATTGTGCCTATTGGTACTATATAAGTCTTCAAGGAAGACATACATGGAAGGAAACATACTAACGTACTAAGCTAGGCTTGTAGCGAAAAGGTATCGTTATCAATATTGTGTCGATTACGACGAAACATTTTACCTGTTGCCACAGTAAATCCATTTGGATAATGCTTGTTGATGCTGCATGTTTCATTTATGAAATATGGCAGCTGAACTTCAAAATTGATTTCCTTAAACGGAAACCTTTTGGAGGATGATTACAACATCCTGACGGTTTTGTCGTACCAAAACTAGCAAACAAGGTTTGCAGGTTATTCGATCCATATTTGGAATTATCGTTTTGATGTAATCATAATAGTTTATTATTTAATTCAAAACGAAAATGATTCTTGTGTTTATAAGGAGGTTAGTGGGAGCGCACCGACAATGATGTCCTATACGATGATAATATGTCATTTCTTGGAAATGATATTCCCATAAAATCGGCGAAAGCTTGGCTTTCATAAAAATTCTCCGTAGAATTCTTGGGAGAGATAACCTTTATTCTAGGAATAAAGAACTTCTGGGAAAGATTTAAAAGTTGTTGATACTCTCCGAGAACTCGTACATTGAAAAATATACGCGACTGGGTGTCTCATATGCTTTGAGCATATAGAGTCACAATCAGGCCAATCCAAGTGATAGTCACTGGATTGATGTTAAGAACATCATTGAGTATCTTAGAGAACTAATGATGATGTCTTAAAACTATGGAGAATGAGAACTTGAAGTGAATGTGTTCACTGCTGCAAGTTTCCTAAACCGATAAAGATGACTAAAAGTCACAAAAAGGTACTATATAGTTTGAATAACGGAACAGTGAGCTGGAAATCTTCCAAGTAAGATATTGTTACCGAATAAACAATAAAAGCGGGTTATTGCTGCAGCTGAGGCAGCAATAGAAGCCATTTGGGTCGATAATAAATATAATTAGATTAGATATAGTTCTGTTAGCAGCTGAGCTAGGCTACAACGCAGGCTAAAGAATTAATGGTCTCATCAACGATCCAGATATATACTTTGACTATTCATCTGATTTGTTCGGATCATACATCGTGGCGATGTGATGATCGTATAAATCGCATGAGATGATAATCATGCAAATCCGCTGACGAAAGCATTTTCTCAGCAGAAGTTTAAGCGAACCGTACATAGTTCGGGTGTAGGACACTTGAGTGACTGGCTATAGGCCAAGTGGGATATTGTTGGACAGTTATGACCCATAGCATCACTATTTGTACAGATCATGGTGTTGTTGTACAAATTAACTATTCAACAAATGAAAATGCTCTTTTATCATTTGTGATTAGATCACCAAGATGTATAAATGATAGAAGGTCCTTATGATTAGTTCCTGGATTGAGATGATATGAGACATTATCAATCCATGAAGGTTTAATCATTAAATATCCCTAGTCAGAGTATTATCGAGATTGGACATCGATAATGCGAAAAAGACTAGTATTACACTTGTGCGCGTTGTGGGAGTATAACGACATAGTTCTCATATATTTTGGTATATGATACTCATGCAAGTATAATAGGAGATTGTGTTTACCGATGGTACGGAAACAACTTCACTCTGGATAGACCTCTTGGAATTCCATTGGTAGTATGACTATGTGTCTATGGAAGTCCGAAATCAGGGTAGGTGTATTTGGTCTTAACCTGAGACTTGCACCGCTAATACTTGCGACAATCAATATGCTTTGGTTTTAGGTCGTCCAGGTCTTTAACAGGTTCTGTGTACGCCTCTGCTGGGTATATTGAGAATTGTAGTGTGTTGGGTGTGATGTCAAGACGGAAGTATCACTCCAGTCATAGTAGGATACGAAACTGGTTCTCTTATGTACTGCAGTCATCGGGATAAAATGACTAGGTCATGTTTATCCGATTATAGAGACTAATTATTGAGACGGTGTGTTCCACAGGAGGAGGTCAACAGTGTTTTATAGCACTGTCATTCATCACCATATGGCGGACACTTCAGCGGAAATAAAACTACAACAAAAGTTCTTCAATCAGGTTTGTTCTAGCCCACTCTTTTTAAAGATGCTTATCTTTTTTCTTTTCAATGTGACAGGTGCCAGAGAACGGGGAATATTTCCAGGAGAAATGAAGGACCGTTGCAAAACATTCTAGAAGTGGAAATATTCAATGTGTGGGGTATAGATTTCATGGGACCCTTTGTTCCATGATTCGGAAACCTGTACATCCTAGTTGCTGTAGACTACGTCTCCAAATGGGTCGAAGCAATTGCATTGCCATCCAATGATTCAAAAGTGGTGATCAAATTCCTTAAAAAGAATATTTTCACTCGGTTCGGAACACCTCGTGCAATCATCACTGATGGTGGCTCACATTTC
Organism: Zanthoxylum bungeanum; assembly: GCA_019454045.1. Lineage (NCBI taxonomy): Eukaryota > Viridiplantae > Streptophyta > Magnoliopsida > Sapindales > Rutaceae > Zanthoxylum > Zanthoxylum bungeanum. Next base: position 36,945 of record SKCR01040184.1, read on the forward strand.
TACAACAGATACTTCGATGCACTCCTATCTAAATACGGAGTTACTCACAAGGTTGCCACTGCTTACCATCCACAGTCAAATGGACAGGTTGAAGTTTCAAACAGGGAAATCAAAAGAATCCTAGAAAGAACCGTTGGATCAACAATGAGGGACTGGTCAACAAAACTGGATGACGCATTATGGGCCTACCGAACAGCTTACAAGACACCCATTGGTATGTCCCCATATCGATTGGTGTTTGGGAAAGCGTGCCATCTGCCAGTTGAGCTTGAACACAAGGCGTACTGGGCACTGAAGAAGTTGAATCTTTATTCACAAGCTGCATGAGAGAAAATACTGCACCAACTCAACGAATTGGAGGAATTTCGCCTACAGGCTTATGAGAATGCCAAATTGTACAAGGAAAAGACCAAAAAAATGGCATGACCGAAAAATAGTGCACAGACAGTTGGAACCAAGGCAGCAGGTGTTGTTGTACAACTCGAGGTTAAAACTTTTCCCTGGAAGTTAAAATCTAGGTGGTCCAGACCATTTGTGATCACTCAGGTTTTACCATATGGAGCTGTTGAGTTACTGGATCCCAATACCAACAACACATTCAAAGTTAACAGTCAGCGTGTCAAGCACTACTGGGGAGAATCATTTGAGCGACAAAAAAAAAGTGTCACACTTTCAGATCCAGCATAAACGTTCAAGAAGTCACGTCCAGCTGACGACTTTAAACTTAGCGCTCGCAGGGAGGCAACCCATGCAATTTTTGTATATATTGTGATTTGGTGTGATTTAATTTGGTGTGTTTAGTTTTTGCAGATTAAGTCATTTCAAGATGGAAGAAGCTCTGGCAAATCTTCACAAGCAATTTCCTTCTCTCCCTCAAAAATCTCTGATGAAAGTTTACAAAGCTCGCATGGAACGGATGAGACTACTAACAATCCATGGTGTTCCTAATGACATTCGTTGGGTAATTAAAGCACGGGTCCGATTGGTAGGTGAGTCTTCTGACTCTTTTATTTCACATCTGCCTGGTTTTGGAAGAAGCTCATATGCAAAGAAACATAGAGCTAAGTAAATGGGTGTTTGTTACAAATGTGCACGATGGAATTGCAATACTCGTTGTCGTTCTTTAGGAATGGTGTCTGATAATCGCGAAGAAAAAATTAAATTCATTAGGGATGGCTTGAGTAAGGAGTCTTTAGATGATATATCTTTGACTCTTGAGACGCATCCTAGTTGATATATTCACATAGCCTTTCGCAAATTACATACACAATTTCAAAAAGAAAGACAACAGTTAAGTTTTGGGAATCTGACTCAAAAAGACCCTGTTTTCCAATTTATAAGAAAATTGGATGGGAACCTTGTCTCTGACGCATAGACGTCAATCAAGCTGTAAATTCTTGTACATATTATATCTCTTTGTCTTTTCCTAATAATTGTGATTTGTTTTGTTGTTTTCTTTTATTTTCTCCGACAAAATCCAGACCTTTTTTTACTATCACGATTTATTTTACTGTTTAACTAATAATTGTCATTTGGGAGGTACTAGTGCTATTATTTTACTCACCCTTTTCAGGTATAATAAATTCAACTCATCATTGCACTTTTGAAGACATCCAGAGTAAAACATGGAAGCCACTTCAAGAAGACGAGTTGAAAACATCTGTGTGTTTTGCGGTACTAGTATTGGTGTTAAACCACAATACGTAGAGGCAGCACAGGAATTGGGTCGAGTCTTAGCTACAATGAATATACACTTAGTATATGGCGGAGGCAATCTTGGACTTATGGGGATCGTTTCAAAAGCTGTACAGGAGGGAGGCAGTCACGTTTTGGGAATCATCCCAAAACCCTTGGCAGAACCAAATCTTATTGGACCATCAAACGGAGAAGAGCTAATTGTGCCGGGTATGTCTGAATGATTGGTAGAAATGATTAACCGTGCTGATGCTTTTATTGCTTTGCCAGGTGGCTTGGGTACATTGGAGGAAATTTTTATAGTGTTATCTTGGGCAAACTTGAACATACACCAGAAACCGCTTGGACTGTACAACGTTGAAGGATTTTATGATTTTCTTTGTGTATTTCTTGATGATCCCCGGAGAAATGGGTTCGTGTCAAAACCTATGAAAGAACTCCTCTTTACTGCCAGAACTGCTCCAGATTTAATTGACCAAATCTTAGCATATGAACCACAAATTGACCCTGTCATTTCAAAGATAAATTGGTCTGAGGACGATCATGGTAAGAAGTGTATGATTAATCTGGATCTTAACCTTTAACTTTTCGTGTAGAATTTCAGCTAACCAGGTATTATCTTCTAAACTCTTTTTCTACTGTTTAAGACATTGGGGACAATGTCTCATTTAGGTTTGGGGGAGGAAATTAGTTGATTAGTATCTTGTTTTTAGTTGTGTGTTGTTTTATTTTTAGTCCAAAATTTTTCGAAAAATACAAAAAAATTGAAATTTTTTCAAAAATTACAAAAATATTTTGTGTTTTTGTTTTTATTTTGACTAAAAAGGTGAAATTGGTAAGAGATAGCTGAGTAAGGAGTTTCCACTCCTGAGACGTATCTCAAACCTAATTCGGAACAAGTTAATTTTTGTTTATTTCCTTTTGAATTATTTAATTTGTGAATTCTCCATAATACTGACTAAAATGGATCTTCATATGCTCTGTTGGCAGGTATTATCAACATGCATGGTAACAAACGGACATGAGCTATAATTGAAAGGTTTGTAATATTCAGTGTTCTAGTTTAATTGGAGAAAGCATTTCAAAAAGTGATGGAGTAAAAAAAAACATATGAGATCCGAGTTATTAAGTCTGTAAGGGTGTTTTAACACCTAGTGCCCTAAAGACAACTGGTTTGGGAGTCACTGGCCCAAAGCTCGCTACATGGATCAAAGATGCTGCAAAAATATATATATATGAAGTCTGAGTAATTAAGTCCGTAAGGGTGTCTTAACACCTGGTGCCCTAAAGCCAACTGGTTTGGGAGCCACCGACCCAACACTCGCTACATAGATGGAAGATATTTTATATAAATAAATAAAAATCAAAAATCAAAGAAAAAATCAGAAAAATTATTCCATTGCTACAAAAAGATGTGAATTCTGATAAAACTTTAGGACAAAAATATTACTCTCTTATCAACTGCACTTGTGACTGTTGTGGGCAAAAATGGCTTGATTAATATTTTGTCGGCTATGTATATGGAGAATGGTAAATATAACCAGAGAATTTACTTATTTGGTAATTTAGAAAGAAAGAAAACAACTAGTAACTTGGAGTAGAAGTTTCACCTGATTAGTCACTAACTTCTTTATTCTCTTTTCGCTTGTCTTTTTGCTTTTGTGTGCATTAGATTCACTACCTTTTTACTTTTGTAAAATGATTGTGGGTATCATTGTTGTAAACCCTCACGAGACTACAACTCGTCCACTAGGGACACCTAGGGGTTTAAAGGCTTGTTGCATACGCTAAATGCAACTGTGATCCCTACGAAAGTGGCTTAGTTAAATTTTATTTATGTTATTTTATTCTATTTTTGCTCGAGGACTAGCAAAATGTTAGGTTTGGGGGTGTGATGAGTGGTAAATCTATCACTATTTCCCACTCATTTAACCTAATATTTTGTATATTTTCTTGAGTTTTGTGAATATTTTGATGTGTTTTGTGTTCTTTTGTAGATAAATAAAGTTTCAGGACATTCTGAAGGTGATTTGGAGCAAAACAGTGAAAATTGGAAAAAAAGGCATTTTGGTAATTTTCAACGTCGCGAAGCGAAAGCCCTTAGGGTCGCGACGCCTAACGTACGCCTCACCGTGCTAACGTGCGCCAGGTCAACGTGTCAGAATCAGAGAAGTTTAACTTTGCTAACGTGTGTCGTGCCACGTGTCACCATTACAGCCGATCTACTAACGTGCGCCGTGACACGTGTCATCATCCTATGGTGCCGAAAATCGTCATCACCACGTGTGCCACATGTCACTCCATGTCATCGTCCCATCATCAGTTTACCGAGTCAAAGAGCCACGTCATCATCACCCAATCACGAAGTGCCACGTGTCGCAATCCTATGGTGCCGACAATCCCTTTCGCCACGTCAGTGCCACGTCAGCATAATAATTGAGTTGAAGCCGCTTTGCCACGTGTCACCTTATCTCCTGATCCAGAATCGCCATGTGTCATCACCTCAGCATGCCACGCCAAAGGCTTTGGCGTCGCGACGCCAAAGGCCTACCGGGGTCTATAAATTGAGCTCGAGATTTCAGTTTTAGATGTACCTTCCTCTCTAATTTCTCTGATGTAAATATGGAGTTTTCTATCTAGTTTCTTTTAAATTTTAGTTTTGTAATAAATTCTAATTACGTTCTGTAATAATAATAATTTACTTTCTTTATTTTTACAGTTTTTACTATTCAACCATGAGGAGGTAACTTCCCCCTGCTATGGTGAAAGGCAATTCTTTTACTATTGCTATTTAGATTAATCTTCCTTAAATATAATATATTCACTATTAAATTTTCTTACCGCCTATATGGCAGGTTTATTTTGATTCCGCATTTATGGCTGGTTGGACTTAATTTGATTTAATCAGGTTACCGCCTATATGGCTGGTTGGTAAAATCATCACAAGTTAATATTTTATATCAAGAGAGATATCTAATTAGTAATTAGTAAAAGTTGATCATTTTACCTTAGCATTTTATTTTCTTGTAATTTACCTTTAAGCTTTTACTTTACCGCAATACTTTTTAGCATTTTTACTTTATGTCTTTTATTTTACTAGCCCTAGTTATGTGTTGTAACTAAATTAGATATCTAGGGTTGTGATGAATTCCAATATCACCGGTTTATAAGGGGTTAGATTATAGTTTGGGTAATATACAGATTTATTTATTGAGTCTTAATCTTAATGCTTTTTCATTAACTGGCCATTAATAAAATTGAACTGGTAAACTTCAAATGAACTTGGAAAAGGAATTTTAGGTTTAAGACCTTAGACTCAATAACCCACGATCTTCCTTGAGGATAGATAACCTTTAATAGATTTCATTACATGATAGGAATATACCTGTCGGGTGGGGGTAGCCATAATTGGAACTTAAACTTAATGAATCCAGATAATTTGGTTGACATAGACATATGGTTCAATTGGGTTAAACTGGGTATTTTCGTCTGACCATCGAAGAGGCTTTTACGTAATTTAGTGTTCCAGGTTAGTAAATCAATATATTACCCAACTATAAGAAAACCACATCATCTTTAAATAATATTGGAAAGATTCACAATCCTAGATAGTTTTTAATATTGAATTTTCTTAAACCTACTTTCAAGCAATTTTATTTACTTGTTTTTAAATCTTCACCATTTCAAATCAATCAATCAACCTGTTAGATACTAGTAATCATTTGACTTTATAAAATTAATAGATTAGGTATTAAGTCCTCGTGGGATCGATACTTTTTATACTACTTGAACGATACGTGCGCTTGCGTTATACGCGTGTGTAAGCACCGGTCAAATATGTTTGCAAAATCCATGAAGATTTGAAAGAAAATTCAAGAAAAAAACATAAGAAACAAGTGATTAAAGGTAATCTACTTCATCCCTAAGCTTAGAAATTTGATTTCTTGTTTCTTGATAATCTAGAAATGTTCTAGGGTTCTTTTAATTCTGAAAATTTAGAGCTTTGTGGTTTGATGGATGATTTGGAATCCTAGGCACAATGCCAAGTTCTTTAGAGTTCTAGAAATGTTCTAGGGTTCTTTTAATTCAGAAGTTGTATATATTAGAAATATTATCACAAAACTTTTAATTCTTGAAATGTGGTTTGATTGAAGCATGTGTGAATGGATTTGGAAGGAATTAGTATAATCTTTGTCCAATTTGATCAATTGTTGATAAGTTGCCATTCTAGAGTTTTTGATCCACTCTAAGATAGCCTAAATTTTTTTTTAAAGTTGTTCATGTGTGGTGGGACTCATTTGGTGTTGTGATTAATTAAATTAATCTTGAATTTGTTGGATTAAAGCATGTAAATTTAGGAATTTTGGTTTGCTGATCAGATTATGTAAAACTAGAAATTATGTGATGTTTTTTATGTCTTATTAATGTAATGGATGTTTTTTTGGAGTTGGAACAATTTCCGGAAAGTGTTTCGGAGTTGAAATAAGCGAAAACGGCCAAAAACGATGTTACCGGGTGACTTTTGAGCCAACCGGGTGACGGATGTCCAAACAGTGAGTTCGTCACTGTTTGGGTAGCCCATGAACTGCCCTGACACTATTGAGGCTGACCTGGACAGTCCTCATAAGTTTCGGGTGGTCGGTTCGGTCAAAAATGTATTTTGCGTCATTTTGCGAAAAAACGGTTTTCGTTAAAGTTTCGCGACATTTCAACCTTGTTTATGTTGATATTTGATATTGAATAAATAGGTTTAGGTAAAATATGAATAAATTATCCATATTAGATATTGAATAATTTATTCGGTAATTTGAAAAAGTTTTAAATTATGATTTCTCCCTAGCCGCGCTTCCGCTGCGCCTCATCGCCCAAAATCCCAACACAATATTACTACATGACTATTCTTAGGTCGATGTCATTCTTAGCATATTTATATATCAATCTAATATGTATAATGAAAATACCATTAATATAGTTTAAAATGAAAATGTAGTTATTTTATTAATAAATAATAAAAATATATTATACAATACATTATTCGAATTGGCGCTCCAAGCACCAACGCCAACAAACTCCCACTTGCTTAGTGTCAATCTGGATGGTACTTCAGTCTCATCTCCTCCTCATGTTTATCCAATAAATTAGAAGGTTAGGCATTATTAAGTGGATATGTTATGTTGTCTAGTCCTTGAAACTTCAAGACCATTATGTCTTTTCATTCAATAATATATCTAATCACGTGAAATTTACTATCCACGTGTTTAGAGTTGGAATGCACTATCGGCTCCTTAGGCTGCTCGATGGCTCCATTATTATCACATTACAATAGGATTGAATCCTAGGCACAATGCCAAGTTCTGTGATAATATTTCTAATCTATACAACTTCTTTAGCAGCTTCTAAAACTACTATAAATTCCGCCTCAGTGGTGGAATCAGCTGTTGAGTCTTAATATGAACCCCGCCAACTACCTGCACAATTATTAATGGTAAATATATATCCGAATATAGGTTATCTATCATCTGGATCTCCTTGGAAGTTAGTAACTATATAAACCTTAAATTGTAGCTCATCTTCTCCATATATCATAAACTTATCCCTTATACTTAAGATATTTCAGGATATGTTTCACTGTTGTCCAATGATTATTACCTGGATCAGATTGATATCGGCATGTCACAATGACGCTGAAACTAATGTCAGGTCTAGTACATAATATAACATACATAATGTTTCCTAGAAGCATATGGAAAGTTAGAAGTTCTAACTCTCTCCGTCATTTCCTTTCGAAAGATGTATGTCATATCAGGAAGGTACATTTACTGCCTAGCAGGCCTTTCTAACATTTTATCTATAAACGTCGATTGTGACAACCTATAAGCTTCCTAATTCTATCCCAGTAGAGCCTTATATTTAGTATATAAAGAGCTTCACCTATATCTTTCATGGAGAAGTTCTTGCAAATGTAGACTTTCACACTTTGCATCAATCTAATATCATTTCTAATGATAAGGATGTCATCTACAAACAAAAGAATGAATACTATCATACTCTCACTCACTTTCTTATAAACACACGGTTCTTCCTCGTCCTTGATGAATCCAGATAATCCAATTATATCATCAAAACGATGATTCCAATTTTGGGATGCATGTTTAAGACCATAAATAGGCTTCTGAAGCTTACAAACCTAGTTTGAAGTCTCACTGGATACGAAAATCTTCTCGTTGTTCCATATAGATATCCTCCTAGAGGAATCCATTTAGGAAAGCGGTTTTCACATCCATCTGCCATATCTCATGATATACAGCAAAGGTATAAAAGAATCCTAATGGATTTTAGCATGGCTAGTGGTGAAAAAGTTTCCTCATAGTCAATCCTAGGAACCAAGTCCCAAAATTTGATTTTCATGCATAGAATCTATCTCGGACTTCATGGCTTCCTGCCATTTTCCCGAATCGATATCCAATATCATCTATTTATACATAGTCGTATCTTATTTTCTCAAAAAGAAGAACATCAAGGCTCACATAAGATGCTAAAAATAATCTCTTATGAGACCTTGATATTTTATAGAACTTGCGTAGAATCTGTGTTGTAGATCATTCACCTAGTTAGATCTCTAGTTCCATCTCAGTTTCCTTATTCTTGGGGATCAAACTCATAAATTTCAATCTTTCTATAATTCTCAATTTCTCTCAAAAATTCTTTTTCAAGAAAAGTGGTAAAATGAGCAACAAATAAATTTTATTACTCTGAATCGTATAATTAATATCCCATAGAATTATCAGGATATCCAACGAACCTTTATTTATACCCCATGTGCGCTAGTTTATCTCACTGCATAACTCTAACGTATGCAAGACAACCTCAATTCTTTAAGTATCTAAGACTTGGTTTTCTACCGAGCCATATCCAATATGAGGTTGTAGAAATAGTTTTCGATGGAACTCTATTAAGTATGTGGGTAGCAGTAAGTAACACATGACTATAAAGGTAATATGAAATATTTGTAAAGCTCACGTAGATTGCACCATATCCAATAAAATACGATTTCTTCGCTCAGACACACCATTGTGTTGAGGAGTTCCTGGTGGGCTATATCGGGCGAGAATTTAATTATCCCTTAAATAACTTCTGAATTTATTGCTCATAAATTCACCACCTTGATCTAATCAAAGACACTTGATGAATTTAATGGTTCGTTTTATTATTACATTTCAAATTATTTTGAACTTGTCAAATGTTTCCAATTTATAGACTTATCATTCATGAAAGTCACGAAGTATGTAGAAACTGTTAGGGTTGGTGCTCGAAGTGCCAATCCGGATCGTATTTATGTCCGATTCATGAATACGAACAATTTATTTTTCCATAATATTATTTACTTAATGGTAGCATCTCTTATCTTTATATACGTATTCGATCTAATTACGATTAGATTGAAACTAAATATGATTTAGTGATATGTATATATTAGATAAAGACCCTAGAATTTACAACATAGTTTGTAATTGACATTGGGAAGCGTTACTATAAGTTGTATATTCTCAAATAAAGTTTCTGGTTAAGATTTACTAACACGGATCGGTTAGAAAAATCTGCTGAGACCAGTACATGTCGTATATCGAGACATGGTCCGATGGTTTATCCCAATGAACTATGAGTCTTGGGAGACTCGTATAGACATGTAGGTGTTTATTTGATAAACATTGAATGACTCATTGAAGATTTCCTAATATATGGTACACCAACGTCAATAGGAATCTTCTCGAGTGGAGTAGCATAGTGGTCATTCGACTTGAGATATCACTGTGGATATATGAGATATCCTTCACATATTGTTGGCAGTCATGTCACCGATCTATTTAGATCAGACCTCCACCTGTTCGTTGGGTATAAACTGATGCTCATAATATCTTGTGAGTATCATATATAATCCATCAGTCCTTTGTACAGGGCATAGGTATAAGGTGCGTATTTGTGATCTAGTAAATTAATGGCCATGGTACACTTCGGAAGCGAGTTCCGAGTGTTATTTAGAGATCGTAAATTTAAAAGTCGACTATATTATACCTTAGGGATTTGACATTTTTATCTATATCCCCGGTATAATATTGATAGCCCGTGATGGAGGGATTATACGTATGCAATGACCTCGACTTGCATAGTTTAGCGAGATTATCCATGGTCGTCATAATTCATGAGTGGGTGAATTATGGACACGAAATTGGATTTCGTGACAGATAAACATAAACTTAGAGAGTCCCATAATATGAAGTGTACTCGTTGAGAACTTGGGCAACACATTATGAATAATATAGATTATTTATAATACTTCACCGGATTAAATGTGTTAATTCGAATCGTTTAAACGGTTAAACGAAAAATACATGCATTAAGGGCATTTTGGTCAATTAATAATTAATATGTATTTGTATTTGATACAAAATTTGATTTGATAAATATTAATTAATTGTCAAATGAAATTTTGACACATGTCATTAATATATGTATTTTGTAATTTAATGTAAATAAAAATACATATATAGATATTTATATTAATTAATTATATAATTAGAAATTAAATATCCTATCCATAAGTATAATTAGTATGATAAGTGGTGAGATATTATTGGTGACAAATGGCATGATTTTTTAAGCTTGAAGAATTCAAATTGAATTTGAATTCTTTAAATGTGATTAAATAAATTAAAATGACCATTTTGCCCCCAAGTTCATTTTTACCCTAGTATATAAAGTGAACAAATTTGTTTTCCTCTATTATTAGTAGCATTGGTCGAAACCTCCTCCATGGAAAAGCTCCCAAAATATTTCTTGAAGAAACTTGAGAAGAAAGTGAAGAAATCAAGAAAAACGTTTGAGGAAATTACAAGATTTGAGGTAATCTTCAATAATCTTAAACTTAGACAGCTTGTTTCTTGTTCTTGAACATCTAGAATAGTTCTAGGTTTTCTTCCTTTATTAGATTTTGGGGCTTTTTGATTTGGAGGATGGATTTGGAGGCTAGATGTATGTGTGAAGTTAGATTAAATAATATTATTGTAATATTGGTTCAATTTGTTCATTTGATGACTTGTTGTCATTCTAGAGTGTTATGACCACTCTTGTAACTCCTAGAATTGTTCTTGAGTTCTTCATAATGTTGATATGATTAATGTTGAGAAAATTGGATTTAAAGCATGAAAAATGATATTTTTGGTTACCAAATTAGATCTGGAAATTCTGTGATTTTGGTGATGAAAAGTATATTTTATTAATGTATTGGATGTATTTTGGGCATTGGAACAATTGCTGGAAATTGTTTCGGAGTTGAAATATGCGAAAACAGTGAAAAACTGTGTTACCGGGTGAGTTTCAGGCTTATCGGGTGTCCGCTGTAACTGTTTGGGTAGCCCAAGAACTGCCTAAGCACTATTGGAGCTAACCTGGGCAGCCCCCATGTGTGTATGTTGGTCGGTTCAGACAAAAACGTATTTTATGTCATTTTACGGAAAAATATTTTCGTAAAAATTTCGCAATGTTTCTAACCTATTTATGTAATTATTTGATATTGAATAAATATGTTTAGGTGAAATATGAATGAATTATTCATATTGGATATTGAATAATCTATTTGGTAATTTTAAAAGTTTTTAAAGTTGCGATTTCGTCAGAACCGCGAGCTTCCGCTGTGCCCGCGCTAAAACCCAACAGAAACAACATGAGCGACATAATTTAATGGACCACACACATCGCCGTGTATTAGTTCCAATAAATTTTCAGCACAGTGTCTAACACCATGACATAGGGCCTATGTCATTATCCTTAGGAAACATGACTCACAAATCGGATACGGATCTAAGTTATGATTTTCAATCAAACCATCCTTTACCAATTTTATAGATGTCTAACACCTATGTGGCCCAATTTCATATGCCTTAATTTGGTATTATTTAATTCAGATCTATTACTTGTATTTTCCTCTACATTAAAGGCATTTTTATATGTTTCTAAAACATAGTGACCGTTAGATAAAGAACATTGTCTTTATCATATAAACATAAAGCATTTTCTTTAATGTTTATTTTATATTCTTCTTTATCTAATATCAGTATAGATATTATTTATTTGATAAGGGAGGGCATATAAAAATAGTCATGTAAATCTAATTTACATTCATTAATGAGATCTAGAACATCTGTTCTTATAGCTCTGACATCCAATGTCTCACCATTGCCAACTCTAAGCTGGATCTCTCATATGTTTAGCCTTCTATTATGAGTAGGACTATCGGTGTCTAACACACAATCACTATTTTCATATAAAGCTAATGAGATATCAATAATAGGAAAAAACATAAAGGGTACATGGGGTTCCTGTTTTTCCTTTCAGCTCTAGACAATCCCTTGAGTTTGGAATTCATTCATCAACCTTGGAGCTCAACATACAATCAAAGAGGAGAGCTTGGAGCACTTCTAAAGGAGACAAATTTTTGTTCTCAACACATCCAAGAAATCGATTGTTGTAATTATTTTTCCGCATTCTTACTTCGAGTATTCGCATCTTTTATGCTTATATGATTTTGGAATTTTTCTAAGTGAACCCAACAATCAGTGCTCTAGTTTAATTGGATGAAGCATCTATAAAAAGCGATGGAGTAAAAAAAAACCGTCAGAGATCCGAGTTATTAAGTCTGTAAGGGTGTTTTAACACCTAGTGCCCTAAAACCAACTGGTTTGGGAGTCACTGGCCCAAAGCTCGCTACATGGATCAAAGATGTTGCAAAAAATATATATATCTGAAGTCTGAGTAATTAAGTCCGTAGGGTGTCTTAACACCTGGTGCCCTAAAGCCAACTGGTTTGGGAGCCACCGGCCCAAAGCTCGTTACATAGATGGAAGATATTGTATATAAATAAAAAAAAAAAATCAAAAATCAACAAAAATAAAAAAAAAAAATTATTCCATTGCTTAAAAAATGTGTGAATTGTGATAAAACTTTAGGACAAAAATATTACTATCTTCTCAACTACACTCATGGCTATTGTGGGCAAAATGAGTTGATTAATATTTTGTTGATTGTGTATATGGGGAATGGTAAAAATAATCGGAGAATTTACTTATTCGGTAATTTAAAAAGAAACAAAACAACTATTGACTTGGATAAGAAGTTTCACATGTTTAGTCACTAACTTCTTTATTCTATTTTCTCTTGTCTTTTTGCTTTTGTGTGCATTAGTTTTACTATCTTTTTACTTTTATAAGACGTTTATGGGTATCGTTGCTGTAAGTCATCACGAGACTACAACTCGTCCACTAGGGACACCTAGGGGTTTAAAGGCTTGTTGCATACGCTAAATGCAACCGTGATCCGTACGAAAGTGGCTTAGTTTAATTTTAATTGTTTATTGTATTTTATTTTATTATTTTGTTCGAGGACTAGCAAAATATTAGGTTTGGAGGTGTGATGAGCGGAAAATATATCAATATTTACCGCCCCTTTTACTTAATATTTTGTTTAGTTTCTCGGGTTTGATGAACGTTTTGATGTGTTTTAGTTTATTTTGCAGATAAAATAATATTGGGACTCAATGAAATCATTTAGGACGAAATGTGGGTCAAATAAGGGTAAAATTTGGACTTTACATATTAATTTTGGAGACTGGAGACTTGAAAGGACGTTCTAACGAAGTGCAGTTTCGGAAATTCCAATATTACGAAACTGTCGTATTTTGGACATAACTCTTTACTCCGATATCGAATTGAGCTGATTCAAGTTCCAGATTAAAGAAAACCCAAATATCTACAACTTGTAAGAACAAAATAATTTCGAATTATGAAGATTTCATGACCGAAATTGATGAAACATCCGTAAGTGTGTTATGCGTAATTATTAAAGTCATTTTCAAAGCAAAAAAAAAAAAATAATAATAATAATAATAAAAATAGTCAAACTCCCACCAAATATGATAGAAATTAATAATGGATTTGTGGAGCAATTAGTGGATCAATTAGTGGAGCAATTAATGGAGCAATTAGTGGAGCAATTAATAATGGATTTGGTGGAGGCAAAAGTTTGCCTATAAATACCAAGCCAATTCATTTGTAAATTCATACATTCTTCTATGTAATTCCTTAAGAATAATAAGAAGATTGTATCTTGCTTGTTTATTTACAGCTTTCAGTATTTAATTTCTGCTTTCGCACTTTTTTTTCTTTACTTTTCAGTCTTTACTTTCTGCAATTTACTTTTACGCACAGTACTTTCCTTTCTTTACTTTTCAACAATTTACTTTTCAGTAATGAGGAGGTAACTCCCCCTTTCTGGGGTAAGGGTAAAATTTTTATTACTAATATTTAGATTAATCTCCCTTAAATATAATATATAAACTAGTTAAAACGTGACTTAATGAGGATACCGTCTTATGGTCGGTTGGTAAATATTGAAATTGATTTTAACCTGACTAAACTGGATACCGTATGATTGGTCGGTTGGTAATTAATTATTAATTTGACTTAATCTGGATATCGTCTATATGGCTGGTTGGTAATTATCATGCAAAGTTAATATATTATATTAAGGGAGATATCTAAAATAGAAGTAATAAAAGTGGATCATTTTACCTCAGTATTTTCTTTTATTGTACTTTTACTTTATTTACTTTTCAGTAATTTACTTTCAGCATTTACTTTTCAGTAATTTACTTTCAGCATTTACTTTTCAGCATTTAATTTTCAGCATTTACATTCCGTCATTTACTTTTTAGTATTTAATTTCCAGCAATTTACTTTATGTCTTTTATTTTATTTAAGCTTTTACTGCCCGTAAATATGTGTCGTAACTAAGTCAGTTATCTGGGGTTGTGATGAATTCCAATATCACTGGTTAATAAGGGGTTATTTTATGGTTTGGGTAATATAAAGGTTTATTTATTGAGCCTTAGTCTTATTGCTTCTTGTTAACTGGTCATTAATAAGATTGATTCGGTAAACTTGAAATGAACTTGGAAAAGGGATTTTAGGTTTAAACCCTAGACTCAATAGCCCACGATCTTCCTTGAGGATAGATAACCCTTTAATAGATTTCCTTACAGGATAGGAATATACCTGTCGGGCGGGGGGTAGCCATAATTGGAACTTAATCTTAATGAATTCAGATAACTTAGTTGACATATGAATATGATTAATTACGTTACACTGGGTAATTGTATCTGACCATCGGAAGAGGCTTTTGAATAATTTCGTGTTCCAGGTTAATAAACCGATATATTACACAAACGTAAAATAACCACTCAATCTTTTAAAAAGATATTGGAAAGATTCACAACCCTGGATAGTTTAATAATATTGAATTTTCCTCAATTTCTTTTGCATAATTTTATTTTCTGTTTTAAGTTTAAAGTCACCACCCAATCAAACAATCAATCCATTAGATACCTGTAAATATTTGGCTTCATTAATTAATAGCTTAGGTATTAAGTCCTCGTGGGATCGATACTCTTTATACTACTTGAACGATACGTGCGCTTGCGTTATTACGCCGGTCAGTATACCCACTCAATAAAGGATTTCCCCACTGTAACATCTGGTGATCTTGATTACTGTTACATTGTAGGACGAGTGATAAATAATATAAATTATGTTCGAACACATATACAATCATGAAATGACTTTGGGGATAATTGGTAAATTCTTTGAAATTTCGATACAAAATTGTTTGATGGTCCACTCTGGACAGCCCATGGTATTTGGGCCGTAACGTTTTCATACGCACTCTGATTTTTTTTTTTTTGAATTTTATAACGTCAAAATAAATTATGTTCGAACACATATACACTCATGAAATGACTTTGGGGATAATTGGTAAATTCTTTGAAATTTCGATATAAAATTGTACGATGTTCCACTCCGGACAGCCCATGGTATTTTGGCAGTAATGTTTTCATACGAACTCTGAGTTTTATGAATTTTATGTCTCGAAAAGCTAAGACCGAGACCTATAACTTATACGTTGGATATTTTTCCAAATTCGAATCAGAAATGGGTCAAAACTCGTGAATTCCGCGGCTGCTATAGTAATTTCGAGAATATACTAGAATTTAGTGATGTGGCACAATCTTGTCCATTCATCCCATTACAAAAGAAATCAGCCCTTGCCTATAAATAAGGCACTATTTACTCATCTCTCTCGACCTAAAACGTGGCATGCATTTTGAGAAGTGATTTGATAATATTTAGCATTGGATAAGGTTTATAAGTATATGAATGTGTTGGGAAATTATGCATTGTGAATTAATGAGGTTTGGCAATGGTTGGGTTTTGAGTTTATGATATGATGTTATATTGATGTTAGAATCATATTAGGGATTTCATTTAATGGCGTAATGAGTATGGAAATTGATTGTGTTAAGTAATGTTCAAATATTGAAAATCTTAAGTATTGAGCTAATTGGAGTTGGGAGATTAAAGAGTTAAATTGAATTGAGGAGTGTTGGTTTAATAAGTGTGACTATTGAGATTTAAGAAGTTTTTTGAGTAAATGTTGTAGTATAGAAGTGTGGGAAGTGTATTGGGGTAAACTAGACACATAGAGTTGATGTTAGGCCTTGAAATTAGCCTAGCATCACGATGCCAAACACCCAGCGTCGCAAGCGTATCAAGAAACTTTCACAGATTCATTTATGAAATTTGAGCGTCGCGACGCCCAAAGATTTACGTCATGACGCGGAGATAAATGATGCTCACTGGTTTATCAACATGTGTGGGTATCGCGACGTAGAACACGCAGCGTCGCGACGCGTAACGAGCAGAGGCTCTGCCTCAGGTCTGATCAAGTGAGAGTTGCGACGCTCTAGACCTAGCGTCGCGACGCGATACATGATAAGTTTAATTACATTTTAGTTTCCAATCCTGAATGTTAATGACCACCTTAAGACTTTCATATTAAGGCACATACGCGCAATATGACAAGTCATAAGCATAACACGTCATGTGGTGTTGATGGATTAGTATAATTGATAAGTTTAGTCTAACCTCGAAATATGTCTCATGCCTTATTTTCTAATTGAGTTTCTCGATTATAGATCATCGCAGGAACCACATCATTCTCCGACGTAGCGAAGTAACATCAACTAGATCTTAAAATCAATGAGTAGACATTATTTCCTTAAGTTGATTTTCATTATATTATTTTTGATATCAGACTTACTTTTCCTCATTTAGGGCATTAGCCGAGTTTACTTTCAGATAGTTTTTGGTAAAAGATGATTAGGGAAATGATTTAGAAAAGTGATGGTTTTATGATTTCGAGACATGGGGAAAAACCAACTTTAGTATGTAACTTGACTCAGATATGGAATTGACAAAACCAAATATCGTGTGCGTAGTTCAGGACTAGGGATGACAGATGCCCCTAGATCCTAGATTCAGAGTCTGGAGGGTATCATAGATCTGCACCCCCAGCTATAGATTTGTGGCTTGGAGCACGACGATACGTAACGCCCCAAGACCACCAGATTTCAGGGCTAGTGGGACGGCGATACGAAACGCCCCTAGACCCTAGTTCAGGGATAGGTAGTGGCATGCTTTGGGGGATGACGATACGTAATGCCCCAATATCATGGATTTGCACTCCTGACTCTAGTTAGGCGTATGGGGGGACGACGATACGTTAACTGCCCCATGCATCGGGTTTTTAACAGACTTTCAGATAAAGATTTTCCATAAACAGATTTTCAGAGACAACTTTACAGAAAAGATGATTTCAAGAAAGAATTTTCATAAGATACTATTTTATGAGAGTTTTCAGAAATTTCAGACAAAAGTAGTTTTCGGAAAAGATTTCCAGAAAGAAAATTGTTTCAAATAAGGAAAGGGATTTCAAAAGAAATGACTTAAGATAAATTTAGTTTTATAACCATGGATCTTTCAATAAGCATTTAAGTTCTTATTTTATTTTAACTGTCCACTCACTTAGATCGTTCAAACGATCTAACCCCCATTCCACT
Organism: Zanthoxylum bungeanum; assembly: GCA_019454045.1. Taxonomy (NCBI): domain Eukaryota; kingdom Viridiplantae; phylum Streptophyta; class Magnoliopsida; order Sapindales; family Rutaceae; genus Zanthoxylum; species Zanthoxylum bungeanum. The sequence goes on from SKCR01040184.1 coordinate 54,646, forward strand.
CGTAATTTCATTGTTTTGCAGGTTTACCCGAAAGATGAGCTCGGGATGATGGATACTGATGGCAGTCACTAGGGTATTCGATCTACTAGGTAAAGTCAGAAACATATTTCACTTCAGTTAGAGTCAGGAAATGTCATGTATCATATATGTTGTATAGTAATAATTATATATGTAACGTATTATAAGTGTTCACTGTCAGAATTGTAATGTGTAGTAAAATTGAGTACTTAATAAGAAAATTGTTATGCATTTATGTTGATGAATTGGGCATTGATCTCATGCATGAGATTCTATATGAAATGAGATTAGCAGTTGTCAGAGAGTCAGGGGCTCAAGGGGATAGGACGGCCTATTCCCTACCGGTAATATCTTCGGATTGGGGATGTTACACCAACCACAAGAGTTTAAGATAAAAAGATTTACATCACAATTTGGGCAATCACAAAAGATAAAAAGATTAGGGATGTGTGTTTCTAACCCAAGTATTCCAAGCTCACTAAATGATAATGAATGTGTAGTGTGTGAGCTTTGATTATGATGAGTATATGAAGAAGAAGGTTGAAGTTAACTCTCTGCTTTTGCCTTGAAAGTAAATGTAGGAAGGTGCAAGAATATGGGAGAAAACAATTGAGGCTTAATATATAATGAAGTTGAAAATTATCACACCTCTCTGTCTTGAGATGGGTATGTCGATCTACAGGTGTTGGTATGCCAAAACCTGTAATTTAAACAACTATATAAATAATATTGTTAAAGATTAAAGCGCAAACCAACCAGATTATTGTCCGGTATAGTGACCGGTATGCTAGTTAGCTGATTGGTATGAGGACCGGTATGATCCATCCTGGTTCTAATAGTTATGTAAACTCCAGACTGACCGATATGGTAGACCGGTATGGAGTAGTCTGGTTCCAGAGAGATTGCAAAACTGCCCAAGGCAGGATAGGGACACCGGTATACCGGTATCAGAGACCGGTATGCCAGTCTATGTGTAGAAACTCAGGATTTGAAGATTTAAAAATATTTTGCACATCACCCTAATGCATCTATATGAATGTGCATGAGTCATATGAGCTTAGAGTACTTAAATTATTAGCTCACTTATATTGAGAGCCTTAAGTTATAAGAATACACAAGATTTCTTCATTTAGTTATTAAATCTTCACATCCAATTTGCTTCAATAACTTTTTATAATGCTCGCGAATACACGTCGAAGTCTCTTGCGTTGTATCATCAAAATCATTCATCAAATGCTATGGCGCTTACAATCTCCTCTTTTTTTATGATGACAACCTTTAAAACTTGTGAGTTTTAAGAGTTCTAAATTTGTTGACGATTATGGCAACCCCATCAACATGTGGTTGCCTTTCAATATAGCTCTATAAAACTTAGATAAACACATTAGTACAAATATGTTCCCCATCAATATAAGGACAATGTAATCATAAATTTTATCCCATTCCTATGATTTCCCCCATTTTGCATTAGCAAAAAGGATGAAGAAGTAAATATTAAGTACAAAGAGATATCACCCAACATGTTCATAAAACATAATCATAAGGTTCATAAACATGAACGCTTAGCATTTTCTCCATTTTCTCCATACAATTTAACATTCATGCATAGATCATCAAAATCATTTAAGTTACACTAATATCCATGCATTTCATTTTCAACCAAGAATGACCAATGGTAAGATATATCAAAAGAGTATTCAAAAAGATCATTTATGTCCATATACTCAATGTGATACCAATAATGATTAAAAAATACAATCATGCATAGGTTCATACAATTTAGCTCAAAATCCCCAATCAATAGCATGTTTCATAATTATGTCTAATTCATGTCAAAAATTCAAGCATACTCATATATGATGGAGGAGACGGTACCAATATTTTTGTAAGCACATATTTCACCTTTTACCGTTGTCACCAAGTGACAAATCCACCATTCATAAAACTTAGTCATTTTTTAGGTTACATTTGATATTCATCTTGTTGAGCTCTTTTATCACTTTGTGTTGAGTCTTTGGGATCATTTGTATTTCTAATTAATTGTTTTCCCGAAAGCTTCACCTACACAATCATTCAAGCATATTTTGGTACCCAAACTTTCTTAAGTTCATGGGGGGTTAATCTTAATTCCTTTCGAAATCCAAATAACATTCACAATCTTCTTTTTGGTCCAACAATCATAAATTTTGAGACCTTTAGTACATGCATGACATTCAACATTTGATTTAATGACTTTAGATCCATGTGCATATGATATATATGTATATGAATTGGATGCCTTCATAAAAAAAATTCAAATATTTTTGCTTCATGTGAGACTTATACCCTAATCCATATTTTTCAAAAACACATCTTTGTGAACCAATTAGCATTTTGAAATTCTTTTCACCTTAAGTGAACTTGATCACAATGTCATGCAAACTATCTATTTTCTTATTTAAATCATCATTTTCAATTTTCAGAAATTCACAAGCACATAATGATTTAAAATTAAATACTTCATTTCCTAAACTCATTAAATGATAATAAAGGTGTAGTGTGTGAGCTTTGATTTTTTTTTTTTTGGAAACGATGGAAACCCCGCCACCAAACCACCTATTCTGGGCCGCGGCGCAGGTAAAACCACCGGCTGTCCCAGGCTCTTACAAGAAGTGCACCCCCTGGATTCGAACCCAGAACCTCAAGGTGAGATCCTGGACCCTACACCACCAAGCCACACCCCTTGGGGACTATGTGAGCTTTGATTTGATTCCACAATATTCCCCTCATTTTAGATCCGATCAGATAATTTTACACACTGCTTATCGGATTCAGATTCGGTCCGATCCGAACCGAATCTGATAATGCCCAGGGCTAGACATCATACAGGTTCCTGACTAGTTATATATAAATGATTATTTAATTACTATTAATCATAATTTATAAAAATTTCATTATAAAGATCAGTTCAATAATCTGAGTTCCTATTCCTAATTCTTCATGGATTTTTATTGCAGTAATCAATATTTTGGGTTCCAACTTAATCTGAACCACATGTATTAATAATGTCACTTTGTGAAAATTGAGGAAAGATGAATGTCCTGGAGAGCAGACGATAGCAAATTTTATTAAAAGCTTAAGAGAAACAGAAACAGAAACAGAACATTCATGCGATGGCTAACACAATTACAAACTTCATAAAATCCCAGAGTTTCAAAAGGAAAACAAACCAAACGATGATTTAGCCTCGTGCCGTGGAAACAAAAGATGAAGGCTCAAAATCCCCCACACGCAGGCATTAAATTCATCAGTCATTTAGGCTGCGCAGCTGCAAGATAAGGCTCTCGCATGGCACGATACTTGGCGACCATTTTTTCATGAGGTGGCCAGGTTTCTTTGATTATTGGGGCATCAGCAAACTCTTTCATCCAAGCTGACAGCAATGGGAACCTCTCCTTTTCTACAAATTTCACACCAATAACCTCTTCTAATACGCTGACCAAATTGGCAAGCAAACCCAAAGCAAGATCTGCCATTCCAATCTTCTCTCCTCCAAAGAATTTCTTTTCCTTTAGCTCTTCTTCTAAGAAATTCAGATTCTCAGAAGCTTCACCAATAGCTTCCTCTTGTTCTTTCCCTTGCTTAATGAAAACATTCCATATTGATGGCAGAACCTGCAACATCGAAAACAAAATTAAGAGAGATCGACGCTTTAATGTTTTTATATGTACAAAGAGTTTGTGCTTTAAATTTCAAGTTACCCACACTGACCTTATCATCGCTGAATTTAGCCCAGAAGCGAGCCCTGGATCTTTCATAAGGATCTTCAGGAAGCAAAGGATTTTGCTTCCAAGTCTCATCAACATATTCAATAATTACCAGTGACTCTGAGATTGGTTTCCCGTTGTGTATAAGCACAGGAACTTTTTTATGAACAGGATTAGATTGAAGAAGTAAAGGGCTTTTGTTGGAGAGATCTTCATTTATGAAATCAAATTGAACGCCCTTAAGCTTCAATGCCCAAACAGCTCTCAAACCAAAGGGACTTGACCATGTCTTCAAAAGCTTCACTTCTTCTGCCATTGCTTCTCTCTCACAGCTAGACCTTGCTATTTATATTTATGTTTTTGTTTATAAAATGGTTAACAAATTTCATTTTTTTCATCTCTTTGTGGGGTTGATTTTTGATAAAATCTAGAAAAATTATTTAGAGAGAGGAAATGTATATTTTTTATTCCCTTGTATTTAAGTAGTCGTCTAAAAAGTTTTTTTTTTTTTTTTTTTTTTTAATATGAAAATTCATTTATACATTAAAAACATCATACACATAATAAAAATGTAGGACATCTTAAGATTCAAGTTAAATTGAGATAAAAATCTAATAACATAAAATAATATATGTAATAAATATTTCACATAATTAATAGAAATACAAATTCACGCTTGAAATTATCTAAGATCATGAAAAATTACGAAATCGATCTGATCTCCTTACCTCAATCTTAATGTAAATTCGGTGAATATATATTACAAGTTAATTGAGAGTTAACAAATTAAATTGTTACTTCTTTATATTTCCATGTCTTTATTCAGATCACCACACAAAAAGTATCTGTTCTAACCATTGACTTCTACTATACTTACGACGAAAATGACGCAAGGGGTGATGTATATTTGCAATTGGGAAATTTTTCTAGTCCTAGGGTTTAGGGTAATTACTAATTAGTATACACTTTTTTAATATGTATATTATAGAGTAAAATGGTGTGGGTGAAAGAGAAGACAATTAAGGGTTCAGATTAAGAGATATAATATATCTAAATGTTAGGCGGCTCAGATCATTTCATTATAATCTAATGGCTGATAAAGAATCATTTCATTATACAATCTCTATGAAATTGACAATTATAATTTACCAAACAAATCAAATAACAAAATCATTTTCAAATATCAATTGTAACTTACCAAATAAATTAAAAGACATAATTCTAAAATCTATCTGAAAATAATAATGGTAGATCATGCGATAAACCCTTTAACATCGTGTCATAGGCATGAACAACATCTAGTATGTGTGCGTGTGTGTGTATATATATATATAATTGTAACTTTCATTTCATCACTACTGGCTCTAACTTAATAATTATTATATAGGCTCTGTTTGATATTGTAATTAAAAAAATATGGTGTGAAAGTTTGAATTTTACCCTAGGTTCTGACCCTATGTGGAATTAATCACAATATTTAAGACAAGTCCTAAATATTATTTCTATGGATTAATGAGTTTATCGAGCACCCTTAATTCTAACAAATATAAATCAATGCAAATAAATTAATGCAGAAAATAAATCAACACAACAGATTTGTTGACAAAGTAGAAAATACGTGCAAGTAAAAAATCACTACGGGTATCTCGGCTACCAGTCCAAAATCCATTATAATAGAGAAATACTTACAGCGGTGGTAAAAGACCTATGATAGCAACTCCGCCGACTCTAGTACGTCTAAACTGTAAGAACTCGAAGAACTCCTCGAGCTCGTACTCCATGATTTTCTTCAAAACCTCTGAAATCCTGAACATATTAACTTTGCAAACTCTGAAAGCCGAAACTCCGACTACCAATCTCCCTCATTGAGAAATATGAAGGTTTAGGAAATTGGGTTTGGTTGTATTGATGGTAAATCAAAGATCAATCTCACATAATAGAGAAGACAAGAAAATTCAAGGAGTCTTCAAGGTAAGAATGAGAAGGTTGAAAAGCTAAGAATATCTTTTGGCTCAAAGTAATATATTTCCAACTATTGTAAAAGAAGACTATAATGTGTTTATATAGGTAGGGCAAAAAGAAAGATTTCCATAGTGCAAAATAGGCTTAAAACGCGTCGAAAATAGGTCATTTATACATAGGCATTCGAACGCCACTCAAACACATGTCGAACGTGTGCTTGTTCCACAAACTCGTTGGAACATTTTCTCGAACGCACCACGAACGCAAATTCTCTGGAAGGTTTCGTTGGAATGGAATGATGAACGCACTACTCACGGGAATCTTCTGCCAAGTTTCATTCGAACCCAAAAACGAACATGACACTAACGCCACTTGTTTGAACGCTTCAACGAACGCAGCACTAACGTATATCTGATTCTTCATGCACAGCTTGCCGAATACCAGTCCAATTGCACTGAGGTCTTTAAGACTTATTACAACTCAATTGAACTTATTTTGTTACAGACATTACCAACAAATATGGAACTAATAATCTCCTCATTTGGCATTTGTGATAAAACACTACCTAATACAAAGATTATGGTAAAAGACCCAAAAAGAAAATAGTCAACTGCCAACCATCAAGACAATGACTTATTACAATATGACTCGATCTAATACTTAACAAAGTAGTCTTGAAATCAATGCCACCTCAGCAAATAACATGCTTAATTAAAACATCCATAAAAAAAAAATATCGTGAAAAGCACATGGATTATAAAGAACAGGTAAAGCAGCGACAAATCTCATGAATGTACAAATATATAAGTAGATATCCTACTCCCCATTAATCAATCTCCCCCTAATAAATGAAATGATAATTGGTAAATGAATGACACATGCAAGAGAATAACAAACATAACGTATTCCCCGTACTAACAGCCTTACTTAGTTAGCAAAAATTACACATGGGACACTCATAAATGCGCAGAAAAAAAATACAATGACATGCACACACAAGCACACAATGAGTTAAATAAAAAACAATAAAAAATGATTGAAACAACACTTCAAGCAAATACAATGATACTCAGTCAGTATTCAACTATTTATAACATGAAATAATATGCATCATTTTAGATTTTGCTAAATACTACACACATGCATATGACATAAATATCAAAGCATAGTAAGCACTTGCGTGAAAAAATAAGTACATAACGAATCAAGGCTTCATACCTTATTTTATGAGCGGGACATAGCCAAATAAATCTCATCTCTTGACACACCAAGTCCATAAAATATGTGTTCAAACCCAACATTACTATGACCTGAAAATAAATAATATTGGTTGTATACTATATTATTTTCCCCCTAAATATGATGAGCTCATAAATAAAAACTCTTTCGAGTGAAGGATTTTTGCCATTTACTTTTGAATTTCGGCCCATTGGCTCTTTTCCTCTTGAGTCTCATATAAACTGATTTTTTATTTTTTATTTTTATGTTACCGGTGGATAACACAAGGTCATCGAGTCAAAAGTCTCACTATTTAGTGAGCAAAGTATGGTAGAAATTAAATTACCTATCCAAAAATTCATATATGCGACCAAGCCTCAACAATAATAAAAATTTGTATGTGAAATGTAAGCACAAGATATACTAATAGTTTTAATCACACATTCATGCACATAGAGCATCAAGAAAAATAAAAACATATTACACGAGCATAAATATATATCCTACATACCAGGATCACATGCACATGCTTTTCATGCTCTACTAAGCCACACAAAAATATTTTGTCTTTTTCATTTTATAATTTTTTATATTTTTTTGACACAGAAAAAATGTAAAAACACGACAAGGCTTGTCAATAGCCAGTGGTACGTTGAGTTGTATCCCGAGTGCATATCATACTACCTCCATTCGGAATCGGCTATAAAATTTATGTATGGATTTCCATCATATGTACCAAGTGATAAATAATAAAAAAAAAAGACACACACACCAATATACAGTAAAAATAAAATAAAAGATAGTCATGAAAAAAAATTATAAAACACACGCACGCGCGCGCACACACATTAAATGGGAAAACTAATGCAACTTTTAGGAAGAGTTACACCGAAGTGCATTCTCATCATGCCTCTTAGGATCAAGGCATTCAGAAATAGATGGGAAGACATCTTGCTTCCACACCCAAGCTTGCTTAGGAATCTCTTCCACCTGACTATTCATAGTCAACAAAGTAAGTTTTTCACTAAGAAATTATTCTTGTTTAGTTAGTGCAGAAACTTTAGAAACCAGATTTGAAGAATCAAATCTATGTGACACACTCTTAGGTCTTCTCCTTTGTTTGTGCAACATAAAGCACTTAGGCTTAATGTGTCATGCTCTGCCACGATTATGACATACAGGCACAATCCTCGGATGAGAGTGAGGTTTACCCACCACACCTCTAAATTGAGATTATGACACAGATTGAGGAGCAACACGAGGAATCATATGATCACAATCAATAGTTGTATTACCTAAGTCACACTTATGAGGGATTGGCACAGCTTTAGACAATGACGTCTTGTCACAATTAGAGTTAACATTATCCCTACAATACGTTCTAGTTTCTCAGTTCCAATAGAAAATACAGACAACTGTATTCTAGCATATTCAAGTTCTGCTTCAAAGAATCACACTTTATCAACTAGTCTTTTATTCCTCTCCTCAAGGTCATCTATCAGCAAAAGGCATTGATCCAACTTAGCTTGAGCTTCATTTTTATCTAGCTCCACTTCTTTTAGCCTTTTATTGACCTCGATATTTGTATTCTTGATAGCTAGGCTCTCATTAAAAAGTTTAGTGTAGACTACCTGAAGACTATCCTCATCTACAGAGTCATCGTGAAAGAATTATGATTCAACATCTATATTACTAATATTATCCTCTCTCTTACCGGTCACACTAGCAGTGAAAGTCATAAAGTTCCTCTTATCTTTAGGAGACTTATCAGAAGTATAGCCACCTTCTGAATCATTAAGTGAGGATGCCATGACTTTCTTGCCTTTAGACTTTAGGTATGTGGGATACTCAGGTCTAATATGCCCATACCCCTCAGATGTTGGGGCAAATGTGGAACCGCTAAGGTCGGATCGGTGCCCCGCGCAGCGGAAAAGGGTCTAACCTGTGGATATCAAGTATGAGTGTATTTCAAAATTGAATAAAATAAAATATTTTATTTTTCAAGTTTTTAGGGAAAAACCAAAAAAAAAAATCTAGATCTGGAAAATTTTAATCGAGATAAATAAACCGGATAAAATTAGACGCAAATGCCTGGGATAATCTGCACAAGCAGCATGCGAAGCATGTTGCAGCCTGGTGGTAGAAAAATGTTATGCTAGCAGTATGCTGCGCACATCAGCATGCTACGTTGCAGCGTAAGTTGTTGCGCTGCAACGCAGTACCCTCGGATATTTTGGCAATGCAACTGTTTTTTTTTTTTATTTTAAAACCTAAAACACTTTTAAAATCATCCAAAATAATTTAAATTTCAAAACCAACTACAACACATGTTATACCACAAACATATATAAATTCTAAATATATATATGTATTTCTTTGAATCAAGTTACAACCCAAAATAGAATCCCATAATGAAATGACTCATGAACAATTCTAGGTCACCCAAAGGTGGTAAAATGATTGTAGAATAATAGTCATAGCTCTAAGCTTTAATTTAGAGTTCTAAACTCTAACTTTATATCTATGTCTAACATAAACATTTTGACCTAATTACCAAGCATATTGTGTTTATACTTCTAAAGCATCATAACATAATTTATTAGTCTTATTTCAACATTAAGTTATGTGATCATGTATCTAATACATAAAAGAACATAACTTAAGAGAAGTTAAAACTTACCTAGCAAGTTTGATGCAAAGATCTAATCTCATTCTCTTGTTGAAATGGTAGGAGAACCTCAAAGGTTTGCAAGCTTCACTCTAAGATCCAATCTTGATTCCAATATTAGTAAACATTAATCCAAGATCCAATCTTGATTTCTCCTAAATGAAATGTTGTAGAGGCCTCACAAGCTTCTCTAAACATTTCTCTAACTTAGGCTAATTTCTCTAAGAATTTGCTTGTACTTAGTTTTCTCAAGCTTTTTCTTTTCTTAATTAAAACCTTCCTAAAGCTTGCTATTTATAGAAAAACTTAGGTAATTTTTAATAAAAAAAATTTGTAATCAACTTTTATATGGGCTTAATCTAATTTGTCCAAATATGTATAATTAGGTGTGACAAATCTACATTGTCTCCCACTATGATTTAATCCAATTAAATCAAGACAAGGATTATGAAATGGATTAGTTAAATGTTTGTCATTTTGATTTAATCCAATTAAATCAAGCCAAAACCACCTATTAATACATACTTACAATTACCATAATATCCTCAAATGGTAAATATATTTATGATTTTACAATTAAGCCCTTGTGTAATTATTGAATTAATCCAATTAGGTCAAAGTAAATAATCAATGTTATCCAATAACACTTGATTATCTTATTTGATAATTATAATATTGAATATTATCTTTTATCAAAATTAATTGATTACCAAGTGCTTAACAAGTACACTTCATATTGGGACTCTCTAAGTTCAGACACATTCTTCATATAAGCCTAGCTAATATTTACGCAATTTGAGCACCTCCGAATTTGTGAAGAACACGAATGACCTTTCTGAACTATACAAGTCGAGGTAATCACATATGTTTAATAATCCTTCCGTCATAGGCTATCCGAGTTGTGCCTAGGAAACATAGAATACACCGTCAAGTTTCCAAAGATGCACATCTCATGTCGACATGTCAACGATTCTTTACAACTGATGCGATCCATCCTAGGAGATCCGCTTTGGCCAAAGTCTTAAGAATCATGACTTACTCACATGGATACCCAAAGCCCTTATAGTACACATACGAACCGACAAATCCTATCTTGACTCACACTTGATTACTGAGTGCATCGGTCCACACCCAAGGAATATCTAGAGGCCAAACCATGAAAGGTTTTTGATATACATGGCATCAAAGTGTGGAGGATCTCACATAAAATCAATGTTATCCTATAGTCAAAAGAACACATGTGCTACTCGATTCGAGGAGACTCATAATGATGGTGGTGTGTACTTCCAACTATTAGGAATCACTTTTGAGTCATTCAATATTTAGTCCAACCAATATCCACATGTCTATACGAGCTTCCATAGCTTATGGTACATCGGGTTAAACCATTGGAGCTCCAATTCCAATATACGATATGTGCTAGTCTTATAGGTTATAGGAATTCAATCGTATTTCGAAAATCAACGACTAGGAATAGATATATATCTACTTTATAAATAGTTTATAATAGTAATACTTATCCCAATATTGGACCACCTAATGTCCAATATGTTAGGGTTGGTGCTCGGAGTGCCAATCCGGATCATATTTATGTCTGATTCATAAATACGAGCGATTCAATTTTCCATAATATTACTAATTTAATGGTAGCACCCTTGTCTTTTATACGCTTATTCGATCTAATTACGATTAGATATCTGATTACGATTAGATCGAAACTGAATCTAGTTCAGTGATACGTGTATATTAGACAAATATCCTAGGATTTACAGTATAGTGCGCAGTTACAACGTAGTTTGTAATTGACATTGGGAAGCGCATTATTAGTTGTATATCCTTAAATAAAGTTCATGGTCAAGATTTGCTAACATGGGTTGGTTAGTAAAATCTGCTGAGACCAGTACATGTCGTATATCGTGACTTGGTTCGATGGTTTATCCCAGTGAACCATGAGTCTCGGGAGACTCGTATAGACATATAGGTGTTTATTTGATAAGACACTGAACGACTCACTGAAGGTTTCCTAATAGATGGTACACTAACGTCAATAGGAACCTTCTCGAGTTGAGCGAGCATAGTGATCCTTTGACTTGAGATACCATTATGGATATATGAGTTATCCTCCACACTTTGATGGCAGTCACGTCAATGATTTATTCATGATCAGACCTCCGCCTATTCGTTGGGTGTGCACTGATGCTCATGTATCCTGTGCATAT